>CABHPP010109929.1:393-22323 GCA_902168425.1 Peromyscus attwateri | reverse complement strand
GAAAGAAAGAAAGAAAGAAAGAAAGAAAGAAAGGAAGAAAGAAAGGAGAAAGGAATATATTTTAATTAGATATGAAGACACCTGCTCCAAAAGGGTAGTAAAATCACATTATGCCATACTGAGGATCCCAGGAATGCTTGCAGTTCTTTCTGGAATTCAACCTAAGTTGAATCTTAGCTTATTCCATTTCCCACTCTGGATCCTGCTGATACCAGAGACATGCCACCATTTATTCATCCACTCTTTAAATATGTATTGAGACTCAAGATAGGAAAACAGAAGCCTACTATCATCAGCTTACATTCATGTAAATTACACAGCACATTAACAGTGATGCCACAAGCAGAAGAAAAAAATATGCAGGCTAAAGGTGGCAGGAGCACAGTTAACAGAAGCATACTTTTAAACAGGGTGATAATCACCAAATGTTTCACATCTCTAAGGCAGTTTAGATTCTCTGCACTTCCACTTTCAAAGAATGCTCAAGTAGATCACTAAATTAAGTTATACAGAGCACCAAACCATCACATCATTCACTCTAGCAGACACAAAGTGATGCCCCTCCCATAGAGACATCTGTAGTTTGGTACCTTCTCTAGAAAGCCAAAAGCCCCAGATTAACCATGAACTAGAAGAACTAGAAGCAATGGCTAAAGGCAGTTTGTGCAGCACAAGCATCTAGATTTCTTGTGAAGGCATGTTTGATACACATCTCAGCCCCACAAGTACTCCTGTCCCCTTTGCAGCTGTGTTGAGGAGGAAGTGGAGAGACCACAGTGATGGTTCAGGGGTCTACTGAGTCCATAGGGAGGCTAAGAGCCTTCCCATCTATGTTTCCAGATCCAATTCCTGTGGGCCTGGACCATGCCAGTCTAAGGCTAAATGGAGTTGTAATTGTCAGACCACACCCTCAACCAAAGCTCTTTGTTTTATCCTCAACCTCCCACATATAGAAGCCATTCTTCCCAGTGTTCTGCAGTAAGCTAAACACCTCCATACCTGGGGTGTGGGGGACCCCAGTGGCGAAGATACACACAGTTCAGATGAACCTTGACTTGTAGGACAGAACACAAGCATCAGCAGACATTCAAGCTTCCTGACTTCCAGCACATAGCCAGGACAAAAGCCACTGTAATTCTTAAAATTCAGCACCAGGGCAGTTCACTCTACCCAAAGCTTGTGCACCTACTTCCCTGGTCCCCTAGCATTATTTCAGTGTTGGATTTCTATAGCCCATGTGGTTCCACTGTGATCGATCAGGAAGGGATTTTAGAAACCCCCTAGGCAGCCTCCATGAACTACAGCTCCACCTTCCAAGTAAAGCTGAGCCAGAGGACCTGAAAGCAACACCTCTCTCTCTACTCCCTTTGGAGGCACTAAGCCCAACCAAGTGAGAACATGGCTGGGAGTTCCAATCCCGGCCACATACATGCACTGTGTGACAAGAAAATAAGTCCCAGTGCATCGCAGTGTGCTACTCTGTACAACAGGTACCTTGACACCCACCCATCAGGCTGCTGTGAAGACACAATGAGAATCATTAATTAAGAAGTTGACATATTGCAGGTGCTCCAAAAATAATAGCAGCTCTTTTTAATTTACTGCATGGGAGTCAGTCCAATGAGAGCTTATACACTGAGCTAGGTTTTATAGGACACTTCAGCAGTTTATAGGAACCAGCAAATAGGACAGAATGTTTTAAATTAAAGTCATCTCAGCAATTATGATCATCCAAATTTTGTATTACATCACAATAGAAAGGCAAGATATGGGGATATCAGCAAAAAAGGATAGGGAAGTAAGTTCACCTGCCAGAGGTAAGTAGGTAAAACTGGACACCAGTATCTCTAAGTGGAGCACATAAGTCAGAAAGGAGAAGAGGACAGGAAGGAAATAGGAGGGATGATTCACTCTAACCATGATTACATCTAAGTATACATAGAAAATGGAAAAGTAGGAGATTCATACTTTTCCTCTGTTGCCAGCACCTGAACAGAAGATGCAGACCTGAGGTGACCATGGTAGAGAGCCAGGATGGAGTCAATTCAGGCTCTGCATTAGTGAGTTGTTGCTGCACAGCAAGCTATCATCAACCCACAGTTCAGAGCAGCAGACCTGTGTGATCTCAGCTTTTGCAGTTCTAGCATGAATCTGGCCACAGCATAACAGGTCCTCAGGGCATCAACGTGCAAGGCTGCAGCAGGTCACCAGGTAGTGTTCTTGTGCATGGAGCCACTAGTGAAAACCTAGCCATAAGCTCATCTGGGTATCCATTCCTTTCCTTGTACCTGAGGGACCTGCCTGCTTGCTGGTTGATACGTAGGGTCATCTTCAGCCCCTGAACCAACCGAAGTTCTTTGCTGTGTGTACTCCAATGTGTGGCAACGTGGCAACTTCATCAAGGCAGCAATAGTCTCATGTAAGACTAAACAGAATGTAACAGAATAAGATCCCAAAAGTGCCCTTCCTGTCCCTCCGCCATTGACTATTGCTTATGAACAGGCCAAGTTTCTTGTACACAGGTGAGATTTATCTAGAAGGCCCCCAGGGTATCCATCTCCTGGTATTACAATCTGGCTCTGTTGCAGTGTTTGAAATTTCTGGAATTAGATACTTATTCTTTTGTTTTTCAGATGAAAGTTGGGCAATAGAGCTTAAGTGTGAGAAGCAACAAAGCAAAAGTGCCTTCCTGCCAGCCAGCCCTGATGACAGACCAGGCAGAGTTCCTCAGTGAGAAGAAATCTGGGTTTAGCGCACCGCTTTCCCAGCTATCACCCTGATTCTCCATCAGGACGTACACAGGTTAGAGGCAGAAGATCCCTGCAAAGCCTTTACCTCCCTTCCCCAAAAGCACATGAAGAAGAACAAAGAAAACCTGGCTGGACACACCATACTGGCAAAGCAGCTGCTGCCAGGATTCGAACATGTTACGGCCTTTAAATCAAGCCCATTCTTCTGGGAAGTGTTATACCCCCACTTCTCTGCTTTATTTTGCTTACCCCCAAAAGCTGCAAACAGTAAAAACTCTCACTGGTGATATATGAAGTTGAAATCCCACATGCCAGGTGAGATAGGGGCTCTTTCTTTCACCATTTTAATGGATGCAGCTTAGCAGGATTGAGTGTATTCTGCTCTTACACAACCATCCATCTCAGAACTTTATGTCCACCAGCTGAAACTGTATGCCTTCTGCTGCTGTCCCAAAGCAGCACAAAGTGACAGAGAGGAAAGCTGGGCCTTAGAAACCACAATGAGTAAAAGGCAGGACAGAGAGGCATGATGAAAACATGCAGGGAGGCAGAGAAGCCCTTATCTGAGTCCATCTTATCTTTGCAGTGAAGGTGAAATCCCAGGGTGAATGCCAACCAATGCACAGACAGCTGAATGGTGGTGCTTTATTACGGAGCCTAAGTGACTGCAAACAGGCCATTATCAAATCTCTTTGGTGACAAAGCTCTGTGTTGAAGGGACAAATAAAAATAAGTACATTAAGTATAATAAATCACAGGGACCTGTCATTGAGACCCATTATCCCTGGGGCATTACTGGGCTGTTTTCCTATGGGCTTTCAGCTATTGGATCCCGGTTTATTCCTCGTTGTTTTAATATCGCATCCATTACTCTCTGCACCATGAAGAGCCTGCTGTTTCTCTGCACTTCTGGGTGGCAAGGGCATAATTTGTTTTATGATTTGTGGAGGAGGGTGTCTGGTTTTTCCATCTTTAAAGGATGCCTTCAATAATCATAGCAACGAGACCCTGATTTAAAACACAAGACCTGGTCCTGTCTTTCCTTCCAGCATTGATGTGACCACCGCTGTAGCAACTCAAAGGCACCCAATAGGAGGGATCTGTAGTTTCTTTGGGGGACAGCATGTGAAAAAAAATGTAAGTCTTGCTTCAAAGAGTCACTAAATCATGATAAAGGTGGCTGTGGTGGTACTGTGTTCCCCAAAATATTGTGTGTTAGTTATATGTTTTATATTACGGCCGCTGGTTAAGCTACGGCGCTGCCCCCCCTGGCTGGCTGGTCACCGCCCGCGGTGGCCATGCCGGCAGAGGAGCGTGCTGGTTGAAAGAATCACAGCCATGGTTAACCTTTTAGAGCTTTATTGAGAGGGGGAGAGAGAAAGAGAGAGAGAGAGGAAGAGAAAGAGAGAGACAGAGAGGGGGGGAGGGAGAGAGAGAGGGGGCCCGACGAGAGAAGGGAGCGGAAAGGAAGAGAAGAGAGGGAACAGAGCACCCACCCGCTTTTTAGGCTGGGAAACCGGCGAAGGCTGATGACGGAATTAAAGACCAAACCCTTACATTGTGTACCTTAATAAACTTATCTGGGGTCAGAGACAGAACAGCCTCAATATTAAACAGAGGTTAGGCAGTAGTAGCACACGCCTTTAATCCTAGCATTCCAGAGCCAGAAATCCCTCTGGATCTTTGTGAGTTCAAGGCCACATTGGAAATAGCCAGGCATGGTGACAACGCCTTTAATCCCAGAAAGCAAGACTTTAATCCCAGGGAGTGGTGGTAGAAAGCAGAAAGGTATATAAGGCGTGAAGAAACTCGAGGCATTTGGCCTGGGTAGGCATTTGGCCTGGAGAAGCATTTGGCCTGGTTAAGCATTCAGGCTTTCGAGCAGCAGTTCAGCTGAGAGACATTCGGATATGAGGACATAGAGGCTTCCAGTCTGAGGAAGCAAGACAAGCTGAGGATCCGGCGAGGTGAGATAGCTGTGGCTTGTTCCATTTCTCTGACCTTCCAGCATTTCACCCCAATACCTGGCTTGGGTTTGATTTTATTAATAAGACTTTTAAGACTCATGCTACAGGTGGCCTGGGCTGGAGAGAGTCAGCAAGCAGCTGGAACTCCAGAGCAGAGGTTTTACTACTCCACTGGTGTGACCTTGGACAAGTTCCTTGATTTTTCTGGACCTAGAGTAAAAAATATAAAACCATAAGTGTTTTATGGTTGTTTTATTGTCTACACAATAATCCAGCTGATCCACATGCCTCTTTGAAGCCCTAGAAACTCCTATCTTTCAATGAGACACAGAGGAAATATGAAGCACTTTGATGAAAACACTTCTATTTCCTCCTTTCTCCCCATTGGAGAATACATCTGAAGAGAAAAATCATGCAATGGTCCAAAACTTGTGCCACTAGCTCCTTCCCTTACCCAAGCAGGAACCTTCTTCTCCCTGCCCTCTCATTCTGTGAGGTAATAATTTCTAGGACACCTCATTGTAAATCCAGGCAAGTCCTCTGTTAATATTATCCATCAGGAAGTAAGGAGAAGGACAAGTGCTTAAAGGAGAGCTATGCTGGGCCAGATCACCACGGTGGAGGCTGTAAGAGTCTTCCCCATCAGAAACGAACAAGACAGCAAATTCCCTCAGCTCTTCTGCAAGATGGCTGCCAACTACTGCATGCAGTGAAGAGACATCAATAGTCCTTTCAGGCATCCCCATTTCAATTACCGCATCTAAATCTCCCCATGAAAAGAACACTTCCTGCAATGTAACGCTTCCAAGTATGGCACTATGTGAGGCTACCATATAACAAAATTGGTCCCAGAACTTCATCGTCCATCTAAGAGGCAGTGACATAAAACCTGCCAGCTGACATTACCCAACTATCAAAATACTCCATAAAGGACTCAAATTCAGAAAAGGAAAGAAAAAAGTTACAAGCTTTCCTGCGTTAGAAATAGAGCTGGGTTTTACGGATCATCAAAGCTCATTGAACAGCCTCTTGGGAGTAGAATAAAGATTCTGTCTAGCCAAGCGATGCCTCTGGCTTTGCAAAATTTGGTGTAACAGCCCAATAAATACCAAGTGGAGTTAGATATATGGCAGTTTTTAAGTCCAGAACTGCAGGTGGCGAGTGACAAAAGAAGTGACTTTGCCTGGAATCATAAGGGTTAGGAACAGCCCAACCTGGTCATGATGAACCATGCCTCCCTGAGTAAGTGTTCCATGTAGAGACTTTATTGTATTATCTTCCTCACCCCAGAGGAGGGGTGAGGGATGTACAATGCTGGCACATTGCACATGGCCAACAATTACAGGTCACTGAGTGAATGAAGGGAGGAATAAGTCTGGGCAAAGTGACATTAATTACTGTGGCCCTCAGAAATGTTAATCCAATGATGAAAATTAGGATAGGATCTATTTATCAGTGAAGTGAGATTTCTGCAGCAGTTTAAGCATCTTTAAAAAAAAAAAAAAAAAAAGAACTAGATGTAGTAGCACATGCCTGAAATACAGGCATTTGGTTGGAGAAGTAAAAAGATGGTGAGTTCAAGGCTGACCTGAGCTACACAGCAAGACACAGTCTCAAAAACAGCTACAAAACACAAAGTCAAGATGTGCTTACCTCTGACATTTGTATTACAATGGAAGCTAAAAGAAGCCAAAGCCCCACCCCCCTCCTTGTACTGTCAGTGTGAAGGTTTCCAGGGTTGTATTTGGTTTGTTTGTGGCTTTTACCCCTAGCCATTACAAGTGATTAGAAGAGGCCAGAAAAAAAAAATTAAAAAAAAAAAAACTTCTTAGCCTCTGCCCTAAATGAAGCTCTTTTAAATACCAAAACCTAAATTACAAAAACAAATTAATAAAAGTAGAATGCACCCCCATACTATGCTTTCCACAAAAGATACCTCAGGATCCATACCAATTTACACCAATGGCAGCAATCAGTTCACATCCAATTAAGACAAAGCAGGCAACCAGCCATCCATAAGTCTAAGGGAGAGCGCCCATCATAGTGATGTGACCCTCTCAGTCCAGGAATTCTCTGAGTTCCTACCTAGTATGCAACTTTAGTCAAAATTCATACTTTACTTCTCAGTGTACTTTTAATTTAGAAAAACTCAGAGATTGTCATGGGTAAGATTTAGCATGGGGCACTGTACCGTTACCCTGGGCATACATACAGATGCTCCTTCACCTATACTACGCTTATGTCCCAATAAGTCTATTATAAAAAGGAAAATAAGGTATGCCATACACCTAGCCTACCAAACTCAGCAGTGTACTACACTTCAGAGCACAGGTAGTTTACCACCCTGGTGTAGTGGGTGATAGGCAGCTACAGCTCCATTCCGCTTTCCACCATCCTGAGGAGACTACTCTGTATCACCCAGGAAATGTAAGGGCAATATGGAAGCCTAGACTTGACTTTACAGGCTCCATCTTGGGGAAAGGGCCACCATCTTAGACCACCTGCTGTACTCAGTTCCAGGAAGGACCTCAGAAATGTGCCATGACAACTCCAAGAGATACAGGACAGTATGCTCCTGCAGACATTCTGTCTGTGGTTTATGGCCCTTGAAGATATCTAGGTAATCCTGTTGAGCAGCCGAGATAATCCTGCTCAGCAAGTTGTGGTTCCCTTCCAAAAGTCCAATGCAATAGTTTCAAATGTAATTTTGCACTGAAAGTCTAGACCAATAGTTTCAAAAAATCACCTTGCCCCATATTCCTTCTACACAATCCCAAGATGCCAAAGCCATGTAATTCCAGGCTTGTGATTTTTCACTATAAAAACTCTCTACCTCTTGGCCCGCAGCTGCCACATTTCCCTCCATCTGCCTGGTGATGGCCCAGTTTCGAACCTAACAATAAAAAGACCCTTATGTGCTTGCATCAGAAACGAGCTCCTTGGTGGTCTCTGGGGGTTTTGCGAAACGGGTACAACAGAAAGATCATAGTTCAAAACCCGAAGAGTACTGTTCCCATGAAGGCATATCACATCCACATCATCCCAAAGTCAAAAGATTCTAAGCTGAACCTTAGCAAGTCAGAAACCATCTGTGTTCTAGCATGCATTCTCACAAGACTGTGCTTGATCTCTGAGCTGAAGGTGGGAAAAGATGATGGTCCATTTTTCACAGAAAAGAAAATATGAAGTCGAGAGGATTACAGGTTTTATTGTGTCATATTTACTGCTTCCAGAAGATATGCTGGAGTCCTAACCCCCAATATCTTAGAAAGAATTCTTTAAGAATAAGGCCTTCATGGAAGTGATTGAATTAAGATGAGGTTATTAGTGTGAGCCCTAACCACACAGCTGGTACCAGTACAAAAAGGAAAATTGTGAGGCTGTGAGATGGCTCAGTGAGTAAAACACCTCACAAGCCTGAGGACCAGAGTTCAGAGCCCCAGTACCCACATAAATGCAGAGCAGGTGTGGTAGCCTACTTGTAAACAAAGCACTGTGGAGGCAGGGAATTACCAGAGCAAGCTGGCTAGCCAGCCCATGAGCTCTGGATTCAACTGAGTGATCCTACCTCAATATATCATGTGGAGAGCAATAGAGAAAGACACCGGATATCAACCTCTGACCCTACATGCAAACATGTGCACGAACACACATATACCCCTTGATACCCAGTCTGATTCTCTCAGGAACTGAATTGCTTTCCACCCAGACAGCCTCTAAGCAAGAAGTGATAAGTACATTTTGAGTACATCTTGTAGCAATGATCTTTCTAGAGCATAAAGCTTAGAAATTTTTTAGATGACAGGTAAGTAAAATTAAAATGAAGGGTGGGGGGTAGTGTTAACACAGAAAAACTACAACTTGACAAGACAAAGCCTACCGCCACATCTCCTCATCTGATGCTCCATTACCAACCCAGACAGGCCAGACAATGAGCACACAGCAATTAAATCAACAGTTAACACACAAGCAAGAAGAGTGACAATGTCTTCACAAAATAGATAAATGGGCAGGTCTGTCACCTGTCTAGTGTTAAAGATGATGAGCTCAGAATACATGAAAATCATTTCAACACAAATGTAGCCCTTCTGTGATTTGGTCAATTAACTTACAAACCCCTATGTTTGCAAAATATGGTCCCTAAGACACATAAAACAGGATTGTCACACACCAGCTCTAACACCAGAAGACTCCAGCAGAGCTTTTGACCACAGAATCTACTACTCCATGCAAAGAGTAGAGAGGACAGTTCTGATAAGTGCAGGCCATCTCACTGCTACAAAGCTGTATTTTAGGACAGCCTTTGTAAGCTCATTTTACAAACAAAGATCACCCTTGGGATTTTCTTTGTAATGATAATGGCAATGCTGCAAATCCAACAAAACAGCACTGAGCCTAAGCAGATAATGGTCCTGATCCTTACCACCTCATTCCAAGCACTTTAAGCAACCCACCTTTTTGCTATATGCTTGTCCCCTCTCTATTCCTCAAAAGGAAAATGTGTTCTCAAACAGCAGCTTGTGAACAAGCCATCCCTGGAATGTTTTGTCTACAGTGACAGATCAGAATCTGCTAAAAATTTGTGTTTCAAAGTTTGCTGGTCAAATATAACCCATTGGACTGAATTAAACACATTCCTGCTAAGGGCAGTATTATGGCTCCTCATCAAGCTCAAATACTGCAGTCTGAAATTACCCACAGCAAATCAAGATGTGACTGTGTTTGGAGAGGGGTGTCTCATGGAGGCAATGTGGGTAAAATACAGTCATTATCCTCATCCAGTGTGGTTTCATCCATAACAGAAGGGCAAATTAGAGCCCTGTAGACAAAGAATGAAGATCATGTAAAAACAAAGGAGGCGAGGCAGGCCTTGGGAGACACAGTCCTGACACACTGTGGCCTCAGAACTATTAGAAAATAAATCTCTGCACTGGTGATGGCACTTTTCCTAGAGAGACGTGATCTAACATCACCCAGAGAGGATACCAGTAACAGACCAAAGAAATTATCCCATCCAAGCTCAGTGTGATAAACCCAAGTTTATTGGGCTCACCAAGGCTAAAATTGTTTACAGCTGTAAAGCTAACCCCAAATTAAAGCACCACCAAAAGTCCCACCCCTCTGATGACCTCAGAAAAACTGCACCACTGGAATCCCATCCCAGTCAATCTTCTACTGTATGTTGGAGCATCTCCCAAGACCACATACAGCTAGGGAAGGAATGGGCAGGAGGGAGTGACTAGAATCATAGAAGGAGTGTTCACAGGCCCAGTCTTATGAGAGTATCATTGAATATGGACAATCATCACTGCTTGGATTAAAAGGATAATGGCCAGTTTCCACAAAAGTTGTTAAAGTATTCCTACACACCCCCATACAGTATTGTTATGTCATCCCTGGCAAACTAATCCGCATGGAGTCCACCATTTTTAATGTATCTTTTTAAGATGTTTAAAGAATAAAACCATATTAAAGAAAAAGAAAACACAAAATGTACTGTGTCAAGGATTCTTTGTCCTTTCAAATAAGGTCTTGAAATGACAAATGTAGAGAATGGATGGCAACTCCCACACCATCCTGTCAGTGGGTAAGTAGACATCCCAATATGAGACACTGATGGCTGGGGCAGTAGAGGAAGCACACGCAAGAGAATAAGCATGGCAGCTTCAAACCTTCTGGTCAGTTTGCCTACAGAACTATGGAAAGCCATTCAAACAGGACTCATCCCCTCTCCCAACCTGCTCCTGGGATGTGATTCATCTACCAGTATAAGACTATTACTATGGTGAGTTGGGTAAGATGGAAGACAAGCTACAGGAACCCCCACAGTCATCCCATAGGGAGAGCTTTCCTGAGAATGAAGATAGCATAGTAGAAAGCAGAGGAAATGATCAACTGATGTACAAGGACACTGAGAACCTGGCTGGCATACCCTGCACCTACCCTGAACTCTCCAGCCCAGGGAATGGACTGCCCTCCCCCTAGCTGCCCTCCCCTATATAATCCTGCCATTGTGACTACACCTATCCTTTTTTATCCTTTTTTGCCTTTTACCCTCCTAGCCTCTTGGTCACCTGGCTCTCCCCTCCCACTTCTCCTCACATGGCCTGGCTTAGGGTCATGTTCACTGTGGACTCTCCCAGATGTCTCTGCCTCTGGCTATGCTCTCCCTCATTTCTACAATAAACCTTCTCCTCTACCACACCTAGGAGCAGTTATGTCCTCCTTTTATTTCTTTTTCTCATTTACTCTCCACTACCACCTGAAGGCATCAGTATACCCCTTCTACTTCTTGCTAAAGAGCATGCAGTCAGCACTGTTGAGAATGCAAATTCACATCATCCTAGCTACCTCTGCAGGAAAGGGAGACCCTCCAGGTCTAGCAGGAAAATATCACATTACACCAGCCCAGTATATACCACAAAATCTAAAACAGCATTATCACCATTTGTTGGTCACACATTACTTCTGGGTTTAGGATAAAGCCCAGAATTGACAAAGGGCCTTGGGTGCAGTGGGTCCTGAAGACAGGCAAGCCCCAGGCTAGTGAGAGAGACATAACTGTGACAAGATGGCAGCACTCAGCAGAGTACAATACCAATGTCATTCAGCACTCAGAACCAGGAAATCTAGGAAGGACTTCTTAAGTTGGTTTCAAATGGGAACTAGAAAGGACCCAGGCAGGAGTGAAGGAAGGAGCTGAGCAGGCAAAGAAAATAAGTCCAGACCTTGTCAGGTTTAGGGAAAACAAACAATAAGTAGGGAAACTGTGGAGTTAGGGATGGGTGGATTATAGGAGGGGATAAAGGGGAGGAGATGAAGCAACTGTGCTGGAGATGGTTCAGAGCAAACTTTGTGTCCCAAGAGAAAGGTAGATGTTTCCAGTTACTGGCTGTGAGTCAGTGAGGGTGAATCCACAGAACATTCTAGAAAAGTTCTTATTACCCAAAGATGAGAAGATATAAAAAACTCTCTTTGAGGGAGTAGAACGCCCTACTTTAAAAAAGACTCTGCTATCTAGAATGGATTACTCCACCATTATGCAAAGACTGTCCCCAAAGCCCAGCAGGAAGCTTCATGGAAATCATGAGAGTAGAGGGCAGAGCCCTAACCAGGTTCCTAATTTGAAGCACAGCCTAAACAGAAAAACTCTGAGCAGTCTGTTCTCAACCTTCTGCAGGTGCCATAGGAGCCACTTGTGAAGAAAAGAACTTTATTATATCCCTTTTCGAGAATAATACAAAACCCAGAAAAAGATTGTTCTATGACCCTGCGTCCATTTAAACAAACCTCCAATGAAAGAGGTTCAAGACTAACTTACCAAAGCCCTGTCTCCAACACGACCCAAGGACAAAGTGCTATTTTTAGATTGTAGCTGGGTCATGAATGGCCTTTATTCCAACGAGGTTGCTTTTATGATGAGTAATGATAAGTATCTCCAATGTCAATGTCAAGCTTAAGTTGAGCCAATAATTAAGACAGGGAAAGTTTTCAGAAACATCTGTTGGCCTCTGTCCTATAGCAACAATTCCAGCCAGGGATTTTTAGACAATGCACACTGCTACACTTGAGTGGGTCCTACCTCTGTAGGTTCATGTGTTCAAGTGTAGGTTCATGTGTCAGAACCTGAATTTCCCAATGTGCCATTGTCAGAAGATGCAGTCTACTGCAAGGTGTTTGGGTCAAAGCTGTGTGTATACATTACTTTCTTCATTGCATCTGCAATGCTTTTGCTAACAGACTCTAGCTGATTTCTTCTCAAACCCCAATTTAGATATTTGTGCTTTTGTCAATCTCACCTGGCCTGACCTCATGCTTTAAGTACTTCATATCCAAGGGCCTGACTTAAATATTGCCTCTTCCATTGAGTTTTAGAACAACTCCCACTTCTGGTTCCCATGAACACCTTCAGCTTAACACTCACCAACATCAACACCACTCCACTCCTTTACTCAGCCTCAGCAACACATTTGTATCTTGTGTTGTGTTTCACTCAGCACACATATTTTCCCAGTCTCCCCAGCTCTGTTTCTTAAGGGCAAGAGCAGAAGTCTCTTTGGTTCAACACGTGTCTGTTAAGGGATCTCTAAATGCTAGAAACTTATGGGATGTTCCCATGAATTCTAAGATGGGTGTGCCCAGACCACACAAGGAAAGAAATAGAGTAAGAGAACAATGAATGATGACAACACCAGGCAGATGTGAAGGGCTCTGTTCTGGTTTGGGCATTGTCTCCTGTCACTCTATTGTCTCATCTCAGATTCACTAAGACTCAAATGGAATACCAGCCTCTTCTTTGACCACTTCAGGTTACCAGGCACGGTGCCAGTGTGCTTCACCTTTTATTCCTGCCTTTTTAGCATCTACATCTACTTCCTTCCCCGGTCTAGGACACAGATAAATGATCACTGCATCTCTATTCTTGCACATGGAAGAGGCTGGTGGAGGTTGGCGCCATGAGTGAAGGGAACATTATAAAGACATGGAGTGTTCAGGAAAGACAGATTGTAACCAGACAGATAAGAAAGTAAAGGGAGGGTCTAACTCAGTAAAGGAAGCAAGTTGTCTCAAAATCATATAAGAAAGAGAGCAAGGATTTGGGAGTCACACAGGCTGAAGGCAGGGAAGCCAAGCCAAGGTCAGCCCTCAGACAACCAGACTGAGGAGACCTAACCACTGAGAGCTGAGTCCTGGTGACCTGGACAAGCGTCAGCTTTGCATCCTTCAAGTGTAAGAATAAGCCCGCACATCTTATGGGGGCTGTAGAAATGAAGTCATTAAAACTGGCTCTAATGGAGGCTTGTCTGTACTAAGGAAGACTGATTAGGTATGAAACAGACTGAAGAAAAGTGTGTGGAAAGACAGGAAGGGAGCTAAGGACAGAGCCTAAAAATGGGGGTGTAGGACAGGAAGCCTGGATTCTAGTCCCACCTTTCCTGTGGAGAATCCTCCTTACCTCACTGGCCTCAGTATCCAAGACTCAGGGATGAAGGAGCTGGTCTGAGGGTTCAACTGCCTCCTTCAGGCTGAATGGATGAAGGAGGGTCTAGGGACCCAGCTATCTCCTTCAGACTGAATGGTGTCCCAGCACAGCTACTCTGATCACAGGGAGGAGCTGTCCATGCTAACTCATGGCCCTGAGGAGATCAGATGAAGCAACTCAAGTCCACACAGATGGGCAAAGACAGGGCAGACATCTACAGGGCAGAGGTCTCTTCCCTGACCTGTTCCCACTGAGGCAGGGTCTCTCCTTTCACTCCTGGAAGTCCACTTGATCCTCCGAACACAAAAGCCACAGCCCCATTCAAAGTCATGCCACAGCCACTGTCATCAGCACTAGAGATGTCAACATTCCCAGTCACTCTAAGGCTTGTACAAAAAATGCTTCAAGACATTTTCAACACATCTTGGCATCTGAATGTGAACCATCTTTAGAGCATATCCATTCTTGTCATTCCAAGTAAGTTAAAATCCGTATATATCCAGTGGAAAGAACACAGGACCCATTCCAGCATGTCACTTGACTTCCATTTTACAAGGCCATCAATGTCCAAGACACAAAGATGAGCCTTCAGAGAATTTATTTTGCTGATCTGAAATGTCCATCACAGATTGAAAATGAAAACTCTGTAAAGTGGCTGCAGGTAGCCCAAGTTCATCTCGCTTACACCTGGATCTGCTGAAACTTCCCCCTCCCTGATCACTCCAACTCAACTGTGAAAACCGGGTTACCCTTTCACTCACTAAATAGATCATTCGGGGCCAACTCTGTAACTACTTACTTTAGTGCAGATCTACTAAGCACCAGCCATCACACTAGAGGTAGAAAAAGAACCTACCCCTATCCCTCTACCTGTGCCTCCCAAAGAGAACAGTAATTGCCTCTCCCAGATGAGAGCCAGTATCTGTCAGCAAAGCTGGTACACACTGTTGGCTTATTAAGGATCCATACAACTGTTCTGGAAACTAAAGGGAAGGGGGAGTGATGGCTTCCAGTTAGCCATCACCTTATTCAAAAAGAAAAAATACACATCAATGTGTCTGAAGCAGTAGCCATCACTAACAATAAAATAATACTCAACACCCAATTCCTTTTCAATTAAAAAAAAAATAAGAAATGCACACTTCAGCAAATTCCCCTAAATTCTAATGCTGCCATGGAGGGCTAGAAAGATCAGCCAAGACCTTTCTTCCCAATTGGCCTTGGTAATTCAGAAAAGAACCCTGTTAAGAGCAAAATTCTCCCAGTAGTCAGGGCTCCATTTCCTTCAGTGTCTGCTGCCTGTCCAAAGCAAAGCCCCATAATGTGACAAGAGAGGCTCAAATTATGGGTGAGACTGTACTTTCCATTCTACCCCAGCCTGTGATTACCTGCAACTCCAAAAATTACCTCTGCAGCCTTAAACGCCTCCATTTCACTCCATTCCTAGAACAAACTCTCTTCTGAGTACTTGATAAGAGATAAAGGTACTTGGGGGTCGGAGACAACACAACCACAAAAACCCTGATAGGACTGTGGCAATGAAAGAAGTGCTAACACACACACACACACACACACACACACACACACACACACACACCACTTTCATTGTTTTTTTCTTTAGAATTATGATAAGTGAATCAACAAGATGGCTCAGTGGGTAAGGGCACCTGCTGCCAAGCCTGATAACCTGAGTTCCATCCCTGGGACCCATACACTGGAAGAAGACTCTCAGGAGTTGTTTTCTGACTTCCACATATGTGCCCTAGCACATGCACAAATGAATACACACCCAATTTAAGAGGAAATAAAAAAAAAAAAAAAAGAATCAAAGCTGGAACTATGAAAAGTCAGAATCCTGGGAACACTTAGCTACTTAGTTACTTGCTCTGTGTGGCGAGTTAGTGAACTTGACCATTTAAATAACTCCTGTTCTTTCTGTAACACATCCGATATTGGGATTCATGGTAGATGAAGTTGGCTATCCAGTGGGACATGCTAGTTTATGTCTCAAAAGTCTCTGATATTACCTAACAGGTGAGTCTCCTAAAAGTGTCCATCAGGATTGTATTCATAAAATAATTTCAAATACAATAAAGGAGCAGCTATTAAATGGAGGCCCACAATAAATCACTTTGTAAAATAAAAATCCTTTCATAACTCGAACAATTACTTATCTTAAATTACTTGGTTTTAACAAAAGGTTTTTATATGCCAAGTTCTCAAATACAGGACTCCCCAATTTAGCTTCAATATTAACATAATCACACAGACTTGCAAATTCACACTGCACTTGAGATTTCTTCTTTCCAATAAGCAGTTTACTTTGTCCCAAGGAGACTAGAACCAACTCAAAAACAAGTTGTGGCACACTCTTCCTGACTTGACTTTGGTACTTTCATCTTTACCCAACCTGTCCCCTACAAGGTCAAAGGGAAGAGATTCAGGCAGAAGACTACAGAAGGGCCAACTGTTGTTTTTATGTACTTCACTTTGAAACAGTTAAAAACGGTCAACACTGTTTTTGCTTTGTCTTTTTTTTTTTTTTTTTTTTAAATCACAAAGCTCTTCTTTCTCAAGTAGTACCTAAGGACTAGTGTAACATTCCAGGGTCAACCCATCTGCACCAAATGCACAAAAATCAAGCAAGCAAGCTTTTACATATGTCCAAGGCCTCATGTAAGAGGGGTTTTATGAAGTTTGCAACCAAGAGCAAAGGCTAACATTCTTCTTAAGCACATCTTTGTATTAACCAGGTCTCTTCCCATTTCAGAGCAGAAAGCTAACGCCCTACTTGTCGGTCTAAGCCTTACTACTAACTAGCTCAGGTTGACCCTTTCCATCTCTGAGTCTCTAAACTGCTAGATATAAGGTAAGCAATGCCTTCCGGACAGATGGTACCCAGAATCTAGAGAACACTAGGCACCTGAGTTGACTTAAACCAACCTAGGCATGGAAGGTGCAAAGCAAATAGGCAAGTACTAAGACACATGTAGAGACACACACACAAACTACCTCTATCTGGGCTCCTGCTCTTAATTAAATATACATGGTCCTGGAAATTACAATTGCAACTTTGACTTTCCATTCTTTCTATTATCCCTCAGACAGCATAGCTCTACTGTTGATTCTCTTCCTCACCATATGCAGCCAGCCCTATAAAGTCTATACTAAGAGGGTTTGTTATTAGGTATGCAACCAGCAGCACACAGAAAGCATTAAAAATTGTGTCTAGGGCTGGAGAGATGGCATGGCAGTTAAGAGCACTTGCTGTTCTTGCAGAGAACCTGGGTTCAGTTTCCAGCATCCACAGACAGCTTACAACTGTCTAGGACTCCAATTCCAGGGAATTCAGTGTCCTCTTCTGGCACCTAGGGGCACAGGCATGCATACAATATACTTACATTCAAGCAAAACACTCATACACATAAAGTAAAACTAAATCTTTAAACAAAATTAAAAATAAAAACTGTGGCTATATTAAACATGTAGACTTTTTTGCTCTGCCATTTACTTGCTAAACATCACATTGTAATAAGTATTTATGTACCATTTACATTGGGGTAGGTATTATATATAATGTAGAGGTTATAAAACTATATGGGAGATTAATATAGTTTCTATGCAAACACTATACTATTTTATAAAAGGATCTTGGGCATCTATGAAAATTGATATTAAGGGGGAGGGAAACCAAGGAACAAACTAGAGTTTACCAACACAACACACAAAGGTAGAAAGATATGTACAGACATACTCCCATTTTCAGCATTATAAAACTCTTCCAACAACAAAGAAAGTTGAGACTAGAATGGAAATGGTTATAACACTGGAACCTTGTTCTGGTGGAAAACACAGCCATAACTCTATCTGGAACTAAAGCTGACAAAATGAAAATATTCTAACAGAAGGCAGTTTTGCCCTCACCACACTGTATTATGTTAAGTAACTGAGCTCTTTCCCCCACTGCTGTCATGACACAATGAAACCCCAGATGTCATTCATATACACAGAAGTCAGACAAAGTGTTGAGAAGGGATCCTTTCTTTATTTGCATTGCTAATAGCTTTTGAAAGGACAGGAAAAATTCTATATGGAGAACAATGGACACCCAAACATTTGTCTATGTTTAATAACAATATGTGGTAATCAACTAGTGTTCTTGGAACTTGCCCAGCAACCAGTTTTGGCCCCCCTTTGATTAGACAGAGCATGAGGCTAAAGCACAATCTCTAGTATGGGGCCCTGTTAAGTTACTAACCTCCCACAACTCCAAGCTTTCCTTTCCTAGAAATTCTGCTTTTTCAGCTGCCATTCCACAATGATGTACAATGGAGTATATGCTGTTTGGTTTCCCTTATTCCCACTAACCTAGGAAATTCAAAGTCATCCTTTGAACACACCTGCACAGTAGTACTCAGCTTGCAGGAGTAGATGGCTTTCTGCTACCCCTGATCAACAATGATCCAAATGAAAGACCTCCATGACCTCCGCATAGTGTAAGGCACTTGTCACAACATTAAGAATCAATCACTACTTGCTAAATTAGAAGTCTTAAAAATATATATATCTTAGAACACTGAACTCTATTAGAATCTGCCACCTGATTTCCAAATATCAACATCACACTATATAAAATATATAAAGACACACAATATAAAAGACTATAGCCACACCCTTAAACCATCTTTGTTCCTGCCTCTCTAAGAACATCCAGCCACAAGACACCTTTACCTCATTCACCAACCCTACAGAAGGCCAGCGTTCTGCCTCAGCTTCCTCTGCCACCTCTGCCAAAGGGCTTCCCTCAAATTCATGCCTTAGGACCACAGCCCAGATGCTCTCAGGCTTTCACTGGTTGTTACTCAATGACAACTGTAACAGCATTTCCCTCGTCCAATCTCTTACCCCTTGGTTATACTGTACCTATGAGAATCAGTCTATAAAGCCTTAATAGGATAAGACTCTATGTTGATCATATTTCCTAGACCACAAAAGCAGTTCTCCTTAAACTACCTACATATGCATTATACTTTTGAGTAAAAGGTCACAGATGCAATCTAACAGACCCCAGGGTTCCAGGCAATGAAATATTTTGCAGGTTCCAAAAGAAGTCTAATTCTAGATGCTGAATCAGGCAGGCTTAAGACTCCAGCAGGACCTAGATCTTGGTGTAATTTGTCCTTTGGGTGCCAATATTCTGGAATGGGCAGTCTCTTAGACACTTCCATCTTACCTTGTGTTTCTTTCATAACTAACTCTTAGTTAGTTGCTATGCGTAGACATGGGCCAAAAGGCTTTGTTCTTTAGGGAAATACAATTATCTTCTAATTTTGCTGGAAGAATCCCAGACACTAATGATTTAACACTGTTAAAAGTGCAGAGAGCATCTAAGTCCAATCATGCTGTCAAATGATATGTTACCATCTGTGTAAGGAATGTACTTTTAAGGAGATGACAGCAAGAAACTTTATGGAATTAATTTCAGAGATGTTTTGAAGAAGTGCTATTTTTGAGAACTGGGTTCTATAGTCCAAAAGTCCCCCTGTCTCCCAAGAAGGAGGGGCTGGGTATGTAGCTCAGTAGTAGACAGAGCACTTGCTTAGCAAGTATGAGGCCATAAGTTTGAACCTCAGAACTACAAAGGGGGTTGGGGAATATTTACAAGTGATGTTAGGGAATTTAATATTACTATGACCCAGTGTTAAAAAGGTAAAGTTTACAGGAGACTAGCTTCCCAAAACGTATAGACCTTATATACTTAAAACACTACAACTGAATCTTACCAGATTTTCCCATAACACTTTGCAGTTATCACCCAAGTTGCCCACATGACACTGTAGATTAAACCAGACTCACCATCCAAATATTTGGAATCCATTCACTAGTGCAAGTACAAATTGGGTACCAAAAACTTATAATCATGAGTTTTAACAAGAAGCCATGGTTGTTTCTAGCATCTGTTCTTGGTCTTTGTGCTTTGGTGGTAGAATAGAAAACTAGTCCCCCCTAGTGTCTTGTAGGTGGCTGAAGGATGGAAACATTGGGAAAAGCAGCCTCCTGCCTTTAAGCATTGACTTTAAAGAATAGTTCAGTAACAGAGAACCTAGGAGAACCTTGGAGACCTGGAGAAGAATTCTCATGACCTATGAGAGGATTAAACCTTTGATTTTATTTCTAAGGCTCTTCCAGTTCCAAGTTAAAAGCCAAAGGAATCCACATCCTGTCACATCAAAACAATTAGTCCACAATTCAGACCATTTGCAGGCAGTCTGTGCTGACCCAGACTGGAGGGGAATCTCTGTTTTAGAAGCCGCTCTGTCCTACTACAAAAGTTTGCTGCCTTTTTTTTTTTAATTTTTTTTTATTTATTTATTTTTTGACACTCTGGAGAATCCTGATAGCTTCTGCCCCTCTGAATGGAATTCAGGCCCCAGCTAGATAAATGTGTGTTCTCAAGCAATTTTCACTAAGGTAAAAAGCATGCTTCAAAACTAAAGGTACACAAGAGATGTGTAAAACCTTCATACAAGTTTTCCTTTAGTCTTTTTTTCTCCCCTAGTGAGGCCCCAGCACACTGGTGAGTAATTCATTCATGTCACCCATTTGTGAGAGATGAGAAAAGAAACCACCACTTGCCCTTTTCCTAGTTTAGAACCTTCCCCTATCTTGAGTCTATCCAAGGGATCTTGAGGTGGGAAGGCAGGAGAGGCAAGAGAAACATTAGCCTCAGGTGACTGAATCCACAAGAGAATAAGCACTTTGTGTCCCACCTGTCAGCACAGGCATCTGCATTTAGGTGATGTGCCACCTCCACCCCAGCCCACCCTACCCCCGTGTCCCCTTGAAGGGAAAAAGAGTCTGAGTTCTCTCTTGGGACACTTACATAAGACCCTGTAAAGCTTCCTGTGACATTCACGGAAAATGTAAGCTGCTATTTTGCTCCCTCGAGAGATCATTTTAATGGACTGAGTGACAAAATTCACGGATTCAGAATTCAGCAGAAACCTACTCAACCGAGGTACATCAGCACAGGAACAGGAGGAAAAAAAATGCATCCCCATTAAACAGGGTCACCCAGGGGATGGACTGGGTGTGCAAAAAACAATCTGTTCCCTCAGACGTGACCCATTTAAAAGCACATTGTTTCAAGGAAGCCCATAGGTTTAATAAATCTCACACAGGCAAAGACATGGCTTGTAGAAAGAACTGTGGTTACACATAGGAATCATTTCAAAGCGATGAACAGCATAACTCCATGATGCACAAACTTTAGTCATCATCCAACCTCCAGAAGCCATGGCATTCACAGGAAGCTCTGGCTAGACCCTGATTACTACAAGAAGTTTAGTCTAACAAGAAACATCAGGTGTGTTGGTTGGGTCTTCCTCCTGCGGGTATCCACGCCAACCAACCACTCTAACCTAAAAAAGCTTCTTGTAAAATGTGGATGTACACCCCCAAACCTCTCTTCAACCAATTGGAAAGAAAGTTCTCGGGGCATCCCATCATGAAAGGCAGGTAGGTGAGCAACGCAGAATGTCGGGAAAGGGTCCCAGTGTGGTGGGAATACAACACCTCCAGATGTTAGAGAACACACACACACACACACACACACACACACACACACACATCCCACCCCACTACTGCCTACCAACATCCTGTCCGCCTATGAGTCTGTCAGAGCCTGACAGATTCTGGGGACGCCGGAGATGTAGAGTCTTCCACCTCCTGCTTTTCCAGGACTCAAAGCCAAGTCAAAAACGGTGTGCCCTCCCTCTTCCCCAGCATCCTAAGCACACCGGGTACCAGCCACAGGTTTGGACAACTTGTCCGGCACTGCTCACCAAAGCGCCTCACGAAGAGGTTCTCTAGGGCTCTTACCTTGGCCTCGACTACCCCCAAGCAGAGGAACACTCCGGAAGAGCTGAATGGCGTGGTGACACTGACGCCTACGAAATGGAGGGGGTCCGGATCGGCATCCCAGCAGGTGCTATTTTAACCCAACCGTCGGTCCCAAGCGCAGTCTTCAGGACAGCCTTAGGCTCCAAATGCTGCAGGAAAGGTCCTTAGCCCCACTAAGCACTAATCGCCTCTTTCTTCTCCTCCTGGGCAGCTGCCGGGAGCTGTTTCACTCCAGGACTCTACCAAGCCCGGGGCGCCTCGCATGGGCAGGGGACTGGGGCCGCCCTGGGTTGGGTCCCGGGAACCAACGCCGAGCGGCCGCCCGCCC
>CABHPP010109928.1:0-88955 GCA_902168425.1 Peromyscus attwateri | reverse complement strand
TTTTTTTTTTTTTTGGTTTTTAGAGACAGGGTTTCTCTGTGTAGCTTTGTGCCTTTCCTGGAACTCACTTGGTAGCCCAGGCTGGCCTTGAACTCACAGAGATCCGCCTGGCTCTGCCTCCCGAGTGCTGGGATTAAAGGCGTGCGCCACCACCGCCCGGCCTCTTTCTTTGTTCTTTACATTTAGTTTTGTTATGACTATGTGTCTGAGACAAGTTGAGGGAGGCACAAAACATGATCAAATACATAGTATGAAAATTTTTTCCAATTAAAAGTACTATTTGTCATCAAGAATTGAAAGTCTGTTGAGGTACATCATAAATACTGGCAGATTGTAAGAGGAGCCTACACTTTATCACATTATCAGAATGATAAATTCAGTCTTGAGAAAAAAAACAAAACATATGGTATCAGTATTACTTGGAAAGCTGGTAAGGTCAAGGCTGAAAAAAAAATGCAGCAAATGAGTTCAGAATCTACAGAATCTACAGAAAAAAATTAATAGCTAAATGTGGTTTACTTTAACTATTCCGATATGAAGAATTGGGAAATTTTATATTTGCAAACTAGAAATTTTTTATTAGATTTCACATAGCAAAGGAAGAATATCATCCTGTATTTCCTATTAATAATTCCTTAAACAATTCACTATTATGAGGAATAATACTCCAGATTATTCCTCTATTCTTGTCATGCCTTTTGTCTTGAAAATTGAGAAGGAATGTAATAGTAATTATGCTTTTGCTATCTCATAGTCTTTACCCTAGTGTTGTTTGTTTTTGCTCTTTTTTTGTGGGGACTGCTGCCCAGCTCCCAAATAAATCATACACAAATGATTATTTTTAATTATGAATATCCAGCCTTAGCTTGGCTTACTTTCTAGCCAGCTTTTCTTAACTTATGCCATCTACCTTTTGTCTCTGGGCTTTTCCTTTTCTCTCACATCTTTAAATATTACTCTTACTCCGTGGCTTGCTATGTAGCTGGGTGGCTGGCCCCTGGAGTCCTCCTCTTTCTCTGGCTAGTAGCTAGCTCTCTTCCCCCAGATTTCTCCCTCTATGTATTCTCTCTGTCTGTCAGCCCCGCCTATCCTTTCTCCTGCCTCGCTATTGGCCATTCAGTTCTTTATTAGACCATCAGGTGTTTTAGACAGGCATAGTAACACAGCTTCACAGAGGTAAACAAATGCAACATAAACAAAAGTAACACACTTTAAAATAATATTCCAGCACCCTAGGCAGAAAATAAAATGGCATGCAATAATTTATTTGAATATCTGAGATTTTTATTAATCTTCTCCATGGAATATTAGTAGACTTAACTTCTTATTCTTACCTAAAGTTTACACTCAGTACAAAATAATCCTAGGGGCTTTAGTCATCAAAAATATAAAATAAAGTTCCCAGAAAAAAATACACACCCATTTTGAAAAAAAAATACTTACTGATTGATTGGAATTCATGATTGTGGTGTGTTTGAATGTTGTAGGTCCATAGTCAAAGTTATCTTTAGTTGCTTAGTAGGCATTCACTGCTCATCCTTTGTTTTATAATTTAAATTTTTCTTGAAATTACTTGGTATTGGGACTTTTGTCCTGAGATGATCTGTTCCATACTCCTGGGCCATGGTCACTCCATTTTCTCAAGAATAAACATGTTTTGTTCCATTTGAAGTAAGAACTGCATTGTGCATCAATTGTAGTTGTTAATAACAAGATCTGAAGTCATGACTAAAATAACGCCTGACCTGGCATGGACTGGGGGAAGTCAAACCAACTACCGTACATTCCTGTCATCAGGAAGCTGTAACGTTTCTGAAATCACTTTTTCCCTGGGCAAGTGTTTTAGATATGGGGAATGAAGTAAAAATATACAAAGAATTGTATTTGACCTAAGAAAAACATGATTCATTATTGCTTAATTCCTTCTGCCTGGAACGCCTGCCATCCAAACATTTTAGAAACAAGAATTAGAAAAACCGGCAATACATTTTATATGGTGTTAATTTAATTTAACTACAATTTTATGAATACAGTTCAAAAGGATTTTTTGAAATTCTACCTTTGATTTTATTGAAGTTCCTTAGCAAAGTCAGAGGTCATTGAACTGTAAGTTCTCAGTGTCCTGCTTTGAATAATAATACACATAATCAAATAAAGTCAGTGAAGTGTGTACAATCATATTATCTAACACTGTTTGTGATGCTTTGTGCTGGCTCTCTGAAAGCTAAAGAAATATGTGTCCTCATTGTAGGAGTAATAAACATGGGCAATTATGCATGATTATGGAGATTAAGTTCTAATTAAGGCTCAATTTAAATAATATACTCACCCACAAATCTTTTTAAGTTTTCAGTGACATGAAAAAGATCAAGGTAAGTCAAAATTGTGAGTACTGATAAAATAATTTGACCAGTGGTCTTCAATATGTCAGAAGTCTGCCATGTAGCATATCAAAAGCTTATCTCTGTTTCAATTTGTATAAGCAGAATCATCTTTTTCTAGCATTTAAACATCAAGGTAGAGTTTTTACATCTAATAACCAGAGTTATCCTTTACAAATATGCCTTTTTGTTTCATATTTTTAATCCATAAATGTGTATTTTTAACATCAGTTGTACCATTTCCTGAAAAACAATTAGAATATTTCCTATTTAAACTTAATATTCTTTCTTGAAAAGACTAAATGAAATCCTTCACATTTTATAATTTTGTTTTAATAATTAGAAAAGTACACAATGAAATAACAAAGTGTGATGCATATAATTGATTCAAAATAAAACTAAGTGAAGCTATTTTCTTATTTTTCAAAACTCAGAAATTTCAACATTAGTTAAATAAATAATAATTTTTAGAAATATTTAAAAAGTAACAATTTATATAATCATTTATATTTCTAATGTAAATAATTTAAATCTTATTTCCATTTTATTGTATTATATAAAATTATTGTATTAATAATACTTATTAGGTTTTATGAAATTATCAAAGGTGTATACAATACAAATTAATCAGTTCTGCCCCTCTATTCAACTCTTCCTGATACACTCCCCAGCTCCATGGTCTCTGCTTTTTATATAACCTACTAAGTCACATAAGTGCAGCCTATATGGGCACAGCTGTAGCATTAGCCACTGTGGCATGGACACTCTGCCAAGGCCATCCCTTTATTTGCCAGGTACAGTGTTACTTTCACTTAGGCAAACTGGATGGGTTTGTGTGTCAGCTTGACACAAGCTATAGTCATCAGAGGAAGGAATCTCAGCTGAGGAAATGCTTCCTTGAGATCCAGCTCTAAGGCATTTTCTCATTTAGTGATCAATGGGAGAGGGCCCAGGCTATGGTGGGTGCCATTACTTCCTTCAGTGATGAACAGCAATGTTGACATATAACCGTATTAAACTCTTTTCTCACCAACTTGCTTTTTGGCCATGATGATTCATCAAAGCAATAGAAACCCTAACTAAGACAGATGAAGAAAGTAAGATTTGTGGTTTCAATTATTTGATCATCAAAACAGCATAACTAACAAAGCTGAATTTTGAATCTACCCAGTTTTCTGGTATGGTTAATGTTTCTTATTCATTATAAATAGTCATATTAATATAGAGGCAATATTCAAGTAGATCTCATCTATTTCTCCTTCGTGGGCTATCTAAGAGTCCGTCTTAGAGTCCTCCTTGTTAGCTAGCTTCTCTGGAGCTGTGGGTTGTAGTCTGGTTATCCTTTGCTTTACATCTACTACCCACTTATGAGTGGGTACATACCATGTTTGTCCTTCTGAGTCTGGGTTACCTCACTCAGGATGATATTTTCTAGTTCCATTCATTTGCATGCAAATTTCAGGATATTGTTTTTTACTGCTGAGTAATACTCCATTGTGTTTACATACATGAGCAAACTGGGGGTGAGGTAATGAAGGGCAAGGAATGGGGGATGAGAACATAAGGAAACTGGAGGTTCAAGCTGGAACAGGGACAGAGTGGAAGAGCAAGGGAAGAGATACTGTGATAAATGAAGACATCATGGGAATAGGGAGAAACAAGATGCTAGGGAAGTTCCCAGGAATCTAGAAGGATGATGTCACCTTAGACTACTAGCAATAGTCAAGAGGGTGCCTGAACTGGTCTACTCCAGTAACCAGATTAGTGAATACCCTATCATCATAGAGCCTTCATCGAGTTACTGATGGAAGCAGATGCAGGGATACATGGCCGGACACCAGGCTGAGTCGCAGGAGTTCAATCAATGAGAGAGAGGAGGGATTCTACAAGCAAGGGACATCGAGATCATGATGGGATAACATACAGAGATGGCCAACCTAACCAGTGGAAACCCATGAACTGCAGACCAATAGCTGTGTAGTCCCCATGGAACTAGACTAGGTCCTCTGGATACTCGAGACAGATGTTTAGCTTGAACTGTTTTGGGGGGGAGGGGCTCCAGGCAGGGGGATAGGGATCTGTCCCTAGTACATGAGTGAGCTTTCTGGAGCCTAGTGCCTAAGATGTGATACCTTGAGCAGCCTTGGTGCAGGGGATAGTGGCTTGGACCTGCCTCAACTGCATATACCAGGCTCTGCTGAATCCTCATGTGAGACCTTGACTTGGAGGAGGTGGGAATGGAAGAAAGGTTGCAGGGAAAGTCTGGGGCGGGGGTGGGAAGAGGGAGGAGGGGGTATCTGTGGTTGTTATGTAAAATGAACAGAAAATTTCTTAACAGTAAAAAATACAGTACATATAAAAATATTAAAGTCATATTTCTAGAACCTAACACTGCAGTCTAAGTGGAGATTTGTAGTGGGTAGCCATTCCAGCTTTAGTCTGGAAGTTCCAACCCCCATTGAGGCTTCCGTAACTATCACGCCTACAAGGCGGGGCCAAGGGAGGCCCTGAAGACCAGAGATCGGGACGCGCGGCGCTCTCTTCTTTCCTGGACCAGGACGTGAGAGGTAGACCGAGGAGGGTTCTCCAGAGAACACCGCCAGACTGCGCTGCCTCTTTTCCAGAACCCACCACCTACCTATCCCGTCATTTGTAAGTTACCCACTAAATAAATCTTCCTTATAACTACGTGGAGTGGCCTAAGTAATTACAACAATATCTGGCGCTCACGTGGGGCAAATTCCAAAGGCCTGGGTGGCTCCTGCCCTCAGCTTCCTCCCCGGTATGTACATCATACCATTGACACCTATTCAGGATTTCAGTGGGCAACTCCTATGAGTTCTGAAAAGGCTGATTCTGTGATTACACACCTATTAGAAGTTATGGCCATCATGGGAATACCTGTACAAATTAAGACAGACAATGCCCCAGCATATGTCTCCAATAAAATGAGACAATTCTTTGCTTATTACAATATAAAGCATGTTACAGGTATACCACACAATCCCACAGGCCAAGCAGTCATAGAAAGATCCAATCGAACTTTAAAGGATATGCTAAATAAACAGCAACAGGTAACAATGACTCCTAGAAATAGATTACATAATGCTTTATTAACTTTGAATTTTCTCAATGCTGATGAGAAAGGAACAACAGCTGCGGAGAGACATTGGACAACAGACAAAACTCCTGAGCTAAACCAACCGGTTTATTTCAAGGATGTGCTGACCTCAGAATGGAAACCTGGATATGTTCTACGTTGGGGAAGGGGTTTTGCTTTTGTTTCTACAGGAGAAGAAAAGCTATGGATACCAACAAAATTAATAAAAATTCGATTCGAACAAAAAAAGCCCCTTGATGAGGAGAAGTAAAGGAACACCCACCAATGTGACATCTCTACAAGTTGTAAGAAAAATTTAACAATCAAAGGTTGGGGTAGGGTTCTGTTTTTGTCTTTCCAGGATAATGGAAATACCCATCTTCCAGAAATCATAAGGCCTTGGATATCCGGATGTCTACAGCAGAAAAAAAGAATCTATTGGTACCAATCTACACACAGTAAAATCTCACTGTCTAACATCTATCCCTCTATCTATCTAGTAAAGTTGTGGTTCCAATTCAATTATAAGCCAAGCTGGCTTTGGAGATGGAATTGGCTCACTCCTTCTCTAAACCCAAGCATGTTACTAAAAGAAAAGATTGAGAGATTCTTCAGTCCCATATCAGAAGGGCCCTCTGGTGTGGGACAGAAGGAAACCAATAAAATGGGACCATTGTCTTCAAGATTCTAATTCTCTCCATGCTTACTCTTGATTTCTCGGAATCTTTTCTTACATGCTATGTCCTCTTTAAATCCAAACCTTCCATCTTGATAACAAATAAGTTTTTCCAATAGCAATCTCAGAAGTCTCCAGAAGGAAGATGGGGCCCCAACAACAACAACTCTACCCAATCCAGAATGATGCCATGGTAATCATCATCATACTACACTTCTTGCCAGAATCTCAGACAATCTTACCCATTACTCTGAGACTTGCTACAGAACCTACAGTTAGTCTAACTGACATTTAACTATCTGAGCTTTCTCACAGTACCTAACAGAGATAACATCAACCCCTAAACAACAAAAAGCAATTCTAAAAAACGACGCCCCTTCTCCCTTAGGTTTCATAATTCTCAGGGTTATGGATGATGGTTATAGGGTTGGGGGTGGAAGAAAATATCAGACTCAGTATTCAAAAAAAAAAAAAAAAAAGGAAAAAAAGAAATGGAATGGATAGGTATAAGATATTATGGTAGATTATTGTATACACTAGTAAACAAATTTAGTAAAATAGCAGCCTTAGATAATTTGCACTGTAATTTGTACTGTTATGGATTCTTATATGTTGATACAAATGTAAACTATTTTTATATTCCTGTTTAAGATAATTTGTATATTGATACAAATACAGAACTATATTTGTTATAATGTACATATATTTCTACTCTTATTTGAAATATTGTATATTGATACAAATGTACATTTATATCTGTCATACTTTATGTATGTTCTACTTCTGTTTAGGATATTCAGTATATTGATATATATTTAAGATTATTGTCATATTGCATATCACACTATATATTCCCACCTCTGTTATAAATATCTTGTGTATTGTCACAATTTTGAAGCCATCGTTCTTTACCATACATTTGCTTATAGACTGTTTACCTTGTTTACATGAAGCCTTAGTCCTTAGGTTATTTCGGTAGATAAGACTTATAGATTTATTGTCACCTATGCTTGTCATCTCTATAGTTACATTAGTTAGGTTATCCAGATTTACAGATACATAGGTCAGATGGACAGGTAATCTTCAAACACTTCATAGACCTAGAGAATATGGCATTTAAATAACTTAGAATTCTGTTGACGTGAGACACAATTGCTCCTGGCAGCACCAATTTGATCTCGAGAGAATGTTGGGCTTCTAAGACATTTCCATTTGGAAGTTTGTCTCCTTGGCACAAAATGGCCTACTGGGTGAAGAAGTGCCCTTGCCTCGACTGCTGACAGTACGAATGCAATGCTGTCCTTTCTGGACAAGCAGGACACAAGGAAAGCGACCACTGTACTCTGCCAAGACAGGGTAAGATGGTCTTTCAGAATTCCTGCTGCTGAAAATGGTCTGTCAGATACTCTAGGCCTCTAGCCAATTTGAATGCACCAACTATGCTGAGAAACATTAGGTGACTGTCCAGGCTGTCAGCTGTCTCGGTCTACTCTTGCAAGATTCCCGAAAGTTGCTTGCATCCATCTACCATTTCTCAGGTACCATTATATTCCTTCTCAGGTCTTTGATGGGATTGAAGACTAGCAGTTATAGTTACAACTTAGTATATATAATATCTTAGATAGAACATATTAAGTATTAGATTCAGGTTCTTTAGGATAGGACACCTTTTGGAATGATCTTTGTAACATGCCATTTACCTATGCTCTATACTTCTCTGGATTTTAGTATGTGTTTCTTGCTTGATATTGTTTGCATTGATTGTAGTTCCATCTTATATAGGTCATTATCCTTCATTACTCCTGGACAATATTTGATAACCATTCCTTTGTATATAATCTTGTATTAAGTTAGAACCTTCTTATTTAGACAAAAAGGGGGAGATGTAGTGGGTAGCCATTCCAGCTTTAGTCTGGAAGTTCCAACCCCCATTGAGGCTTCCGTAACTATCACGCCTACAAGGCGGGGCCAAGGGAGGCCCTGAAGACCAGAGATCGGGACGCGCGGCGCTCTCTTCTTTCCTGGACCAGGACGTGAGAGGTAGACCGAGGAGGGTTCTCCAGAGAACACCGCCAGACTGCGCTGCCTCTTTTCCAGAACCCACCACCTACCTATCCCGTCATTTGTAAGTTACCCACTAAATAAATCTTCCTTATAACTACGTGGAGTGGCCTAAGTAATTACAACAATAGAGATTAGTAGAGACAAAAGTATACCATATTACCATATCTTCTGAAGGCAGAGCCATGATTTTGAAGATAAGCAGGACTCATCCAGAGTAAACTTGTAGAAACTTATCCCTTAGCTTAAGTGACAAAAACACTGTATTGATGTAGAAACATACTGTATTCATTCTTTTTGAATTATTTAAAATCCATCTAGAATAAACAAGATGTTACATTTTATGTTCATCCTTTATTAATTACCTGCAGAATTTTATGAATCTGAATGAATTAGTTGTAGCAGACCAGCTCTCACACTTATTTACCCCAGGAACTCTTGAGAAATGAGGGATAAGAGACTTAGTTAGAAATAAGGGAGAGAAAACACAGGATAAACTCGGGTGAGCCTTGATACTTATCCAAACAGGCCAGAACCTTATTCCAAAGATCTATTTATAACAATGCCAAAGGGTGGAGCAAAAGACCTAACCCTTGCTAGTTACAGTCCCCTGGTACCCAGGTCCATGGTCCAATCAACCTCTTATGTAATCCTGCTGGATACAGCCTCTAGGAAACCTAGAGGGCTACAACAATTAGTAATATTGGATTATTAATGACTATTTGTGGGGTTTTTTTTGCGTAAGTAATCAAGCTATGAGCATCTTTGTGAGATGCTCTTTTATTTTACTATTGAGCCCTGTAAATCAGTCAGATCCAAGTTAGTATATATTGTATTCATTAAAAAATATGCTGATATCTACGTATGCACTTTTTAACAATGCTCATATAGCTAATCCATAGTTTTGTTCCACAAAAGCTCTTACTAAGACATTAAAAAATATCTTGTGAGTCTGGAGTGAGGGTACAGTGGTAAAGAACAATGGCTACTATTCCCGAAGACTCAATAGGACATAAGAGTTAAAAACCCTCTGTAACTCCAGTTCTTGGTCACCTAGGACCTAATCTGGCTTCTGAGGGCACTGCACATACCAGGTGCACAGACACATATGAAATGAAAATACTTATAAAATTTAATGTCGACAGAGGAAAACCTATGGGTCCTCAGCACTACACAAAGAACTAGAAGCAGCTTTGGGACTTTGAGAATGGGATATAAATGTATTTTTCACCAGGGAAAAAGCCCAGCAGCTAATTATTCAATATCAAATAATTGATCCGGAAGATATACAGACAAATAACATTATACAGACCAAGCAGGTTATCTTTAGGAGTATGTGTACGTGTGTGTGTGTGTGTGTGTGTGCAAAAATTAATGAAAAATATGGCATCAATTTGACCAAGGGAATGTATACTGGAGGTTGGAGTGGGTTTAGAAGGATGAAAAGGAAGCAAGAAATAGTGTAATTACACTATAATATTAAAAAATAATATATATTACAATATACATATATTACAATATAATATATATTACAGTTTTATGTGCATTGTGTAGTAATTCTGATATTGAGTTCTATAAAACATGCTATATTTTTGTGTATATTGCAACATTTTAAGAGATTATGAAGATTCATGAATGAGGTAGGCATGGTGGCTGATTGGGAATTTGGGGCAGAATATTTTTGTTTTGTTTACTGTTTTATGACAGAGTCTCACTGTGTAACCTTGGCTGATTAGAACCTCATTCAAAGGTTCCACTTGCCTCTGATTTCCAACTGCTGGGATTAGAAGTGTTTACCACCATGCCTGGCAGTCAGTGGTCAGGACGATTTTGAGGGTTATAATACCTTAGTCTGCCCTGTAAGAATGTGCAAGCCTGTTGATGCTGTGATAGTTCTGCAATTCCTAGTTCTCACTGTATCCATTTGCACTGATCACATTTCACTTTTTGCTAATCTCTGGGTGTATAATATCTTCTTATTACTGTTCTTCATGTTTCAGTTTTTATTTCATATTTCACTATGTATAAATATGATATTTGACAACTGTGGGGCCCACAGAGGCTACCTCAAGGTCTAAAAGTCTGAGCTTGCTTTGCGTAGCAGGGCTGCATAATGGAATTATTTGGCCAATGGTGTGGTTATTGGTGTTTTGAAGGGTCTACACTTGTTGATATGTTATACTTTATACTTTAACCTTCGGGGGGGGGGGTCTTTTGCCCCTCCCCTTACTGATGTATAAAATGTCCTTCATGATTAAAGTCGAGGCAGATGGGTATTGACCCAGGGCCCTTCCGAAGTTATCCTGTGTCTCTGTCTCTCTTGTTGTTTCCATGTATATTTCAGTTTTACACTTCCTCCTCCCTCACTCCTCCCCACAAGAACCCTTCAACAGGTCGGAGCTCGACTTCAGCAGACAACAATTTCATGTTTTCTGTTATTGATTGATTTTTATTTTAAATTTTAATATTCTTTTATACCTTGTGAATAGTGTATATTTTTGATGACATGTTTTGAAACATCTTCAAAACATAGTATTTGCTTAATTGTAGTTTTCTTATTTATGAATAGAATTGGTCTTAGACTTCATAAGAGATTTTCTCTTTAGACTGAATAGCATGCTAAATGATTAAGAAATTATCCTCACCAGATACTGGTAAAGATATTTTATATGATCACATAAATATTTAATAATATGTCTATAGCATTCAAATGACACCTTCATATTGATATGGTACTATTGTGTATGTTAGTGATTATTCCAGCCCTAGTCTCTACTTACATAAATATCACTGTAAATATGTCATTTCTTACACATATCTGTAACTGCTCCTAACTTATACCAATATTCTGAAAACATTGGATGATTTTTGAGCCATGCATTTGGTTGCCTAGTTTAAGAATCCAGCAAACTCCAATTGCATAATTCATAAGTCATATTGTTATCATATATCTTTTGCTTTGTTAATTTAATTATTTTCATCATAATAGTATAAATAGTATTGAAAATATTCTAGGTATGTATAATCTTCAATAATAAATATATGAAATTTCATTGGGATTGAAGGAGATCTTCATAATTTTGTAGAAAATTTACATAAGTTTCTAATTAATTATTACATAATAGCTACTTTTACTGAACTTTCACTTCAAAAATAAAAATAGTGGATTGTTTTGCTTTGTTTTGTTTTTTTTACCATAAAATAGCTTTAAATTTAGTTTTAACTAATTTACATTAATTTCAATCAAGAATTTTTGTTTTTAGCTGGACATGGTGGCTCATGCTTTTAATTCTAGCATTTGGGAGGCAGAGTCAGGCAGATTTCTGTGGGTTCAAGGCCAGCCTGGTCTACATAGCAAGTTCTAGGACAGTTAGGGCTATTACACATAGAAAGTCTGTCTCTAAAAAACAAAACAAAAATGATACTGCTATCATTTTATTGATGTAGAGACATAATATCAAATAGATATTTTTTTATTTTCCTTGATATTCCAAAAAAGAGAAACACAACTACTTTACTTTTTTGCATTTTCCTGTTATTTGTTTAGATAAATATATGATCTGAAAACTTTTTCGTCTCTTTAAATCCTTAAACATCATTAAAAATTTTTAATTTTTTTCTGGGTGATTTATAATATATATTTATAATAGACATTCTTGCCTGATGATTTCATGAAATGAAGTTATTATCATTTTTCAAAAAGTATGAACTCCAAATAATTACTTCCCATAAATATTATTTGTTTTAAAAGTTATCTCAGAAATTAGTTCTTAATATTAAAATGTTACCATAATGAGATCACTTCATCTTTCTTATTTACCTTCAAAATACTTTTAATGAAAATATCACCTATGTGATCTTGATTCCTTATAAAAGAAACAACTTTCTTTAAAAATACAAACAATTATTTATCTCTGGGGAAGAGTAGCTTTTCAACTTTGACAAAACAAAAGCAAGTAACTCAAGCCTGACTAAAGCCAGATATAGGGAGACAGGCAAACAATGCATTCATGTCATCAACCTTCAGGAAAACCCTAGTAAATACTTTAATAGAATGTGGAGTAAAGTTTGGACAGTCAACATGGCATTCCATCCACCCCAGATTTCATTGTGTGATGACAAGTGATCACCCAGAATACATACAAGCTATTTTATGTTCTCACTAATGTAACTGGTTGAAGAGCTGTGGTTAGTATTGATGTTTTGAGGAGTGAGCATGTGATTTATTTTCTTGTGAAAATAAAAGAAACATCAATGTGGAATGCAGTCTTCAGAAGTTGCACTCTAAAGGAGAACCTGCCACCATTGGCCAGGAAACCTCTAGTGACACAGGTTCTCTTTTCTTGTACATTTCATCAACAGATAATTTCATCAGCAGCAAGATGTGTACTTATTTCATTTTTGAACACTATGCTATCTCCTTACTATCACATAAGCAATAACTTGTATCTTTACATCTTGAAATAGTTTGATCCAAACCAGGGTATTCAAGGAACCTGCTTCTTTGTATAGGTAGTGTTATGGAATCCACTTATGGAGCTAAGGCTATTTATAGGAGTTTGGCTAACTACATTGATATTTCTATTTATGATAATATATTCATTATTAAGTCTTAAAGATTAGCAGATTCAGTTCCTAATATATCTGAAAAAAATTGCACTCTCTTGTTTTAAAAATCAAAGAAAAATTTACTAAAAACCAAATTATAAGTCATATTACTTACTCATATAGAAAGATGTACAAATAATAATTTACAGCACCCTTTACATATTTCATTTAGAAAAGTCTCAAGATATATCTCTTAATACATGGTCTTCAAGAAAGCACCACAACTCTGGTATAACCTCTGGAAACCTGTCTGCTTGGCCTCATTATATCGCAGCAGATGGTTCTGTCAATGTGTAGTGAGTTATGAATTTCAACTTTGCTTCCCTTTTCCTGCCCTTTGACTAAAGATCAGAGATAATTGGATTGGAAGCACAATTCAATCACATCAGACAACTGTATTCAATAATTTTCTTTGTGGGTTTTTTTTAGTCAATAAATGTTATTGCTGATGCTGAAAATTTTCCTTCATTATACCTTTCGTTGGCCTCATAGATGAGGCTTAATTGTTATAATACCTGATATTTAATATTTTTTTTCAAAATCAAAAGAAATGAATGTTATAATATGTATTGTCATAATTCTTGGGGAGAAAAAATGTATTGGAGACAAGTCATTGATTTATTGGGTTTTTAAGACAGTAAAATTACCACGGAAAAAATCTATTATCCTTATGTTTTATTCAGGAGTGGATGTATACAGATTAGTTTTATGACTTAAAAATATTTCATCTTGTGCCATCAGGAAAATAGACTTAAAACACATTAATACATCCTTGATCTATCCCTTATTGTTTAAAAGGAGCTTCATTCTACCTCACAGGAGAGTTACATCGTTAAAGTAGAAGGTATAAATTAAACTTTTATGAGATTAAGACTATGTTTTCAGCAAATTACATTTCTAAACTAGAACGCATGGCATATTGAACATATTGTTTGATGTAAGTTTTCTTACTGGTTTCTGCATACCTACTATTGAAAAATACTTGTAAAAAATATATATTCACTTACACATTTTTTTAACTTATGGGACATTCCAGTGATAGGCATTTTACAGAGTAGCAGTCTGGACAATTTTCCCTATACTAATCCCAAAGTTTTTGCCTTTTTCTCATTATTATTTACGCCTCATCTTCAGGCTTATTTCAAGCCAGAAGGTCTAAGCAGCAGGGTCTCCCAGGCCTGTAGTTACTGATTCTCGTTCTGACGAATCAATATCAACTGTGCGCATGAAATCTGATATCATCAACCACATTTTCTCATTTTCACAGCAGGAAATAAAGTTATTCCAAATTTCAGGGCATCAAATACACAAATGTTTATTGTAACATAATTTAGCCAGACAAAATACTGAACTGTTATTTTTTGATAATATTATGGCTTGTAATGGTTGATTCAACGTTTTTGGGAAAAGATGATGTTAAAGAAAAGCAATGTGATATGCCCCTCATTATAGACACACTCTTTCACAATGTCTATTATTTAATTTTGAGTCAGTCTGCTAAAAAGTGTGAAAGAAATACAATGATTTTTCAAAGGTTTATCTTTAATTTTTTAATTCTGCTTTGACACATATTTAGTTTTGTTTCAGTGAATCACTGCTTACACAGGATTTTCATCTATCTGTTAAATAATGAATCTGGGGCATGGAGTTACTTGTAGGGATTTTTGACAACATTTCCATTTATTATCTTTTTGATAAAATTAAATAAATATTTGAAACTGAGTTGTTTCTTGTTATTTATTATATCACAATGCAAAATCATAATATATAATGCATAGCCTAATTTCTTAAACTCAAACTAAAATTATAAAATCTGAGGTTTCTAACATTTTTAAATGGTCACTAAAATTGATATGACATATATTTTAAAGTAAGGAGCTTATTTTGAGATAATAATGTAATTACATCACTACTCCCTTCTCCTCTTCCTTCCAAACATCTCCTTATACCCCTCCTTTCTCTCTTTCAAATTCTTGCCTTTATTTTTCATGAATTGTTATTGCATTTGTGCATGTGTGTGTTCCAGAACATAACCTGTGCGGTATTTGCATTGTAAATTGGGTGTTTGTTTTAAAGGTTGACCATTTGTGGTTGAATACGATTATTCAATATTAATATGAATATTGGTATGTTCTTCCCTGGGGTGAACTGTTTCTTCCACTCTCAGCATTCCTTACCTGGATGGATTTCTTTGTGTGGGGTTGAGGCCTTGTGGGCTTTTCTCCATCCATTTTGACCTGTCAGTTTCCTCTTTTCTCTGTTCCTGTTTGGGCAGATGTTGGTAAGATTTTTTTTTAGCATAGCTTCCAATATAACTAGGAGACACAATCTTACAGCAAACTCACTGATCCCCAGGATCCAACCTCCTTTCTTTCCCTCTCCCGCAATGTTCTTTGTGCTTGAGGTACAGGGATGTTTTGTAGATATAGACATTAAATCTCTTGTTCATGGACATTCTGGAAAGAGTCTGAGTGAATAACCTTTTGGAGATGAATAGTAGATTGACTTTCAGCATTTTCACAAAAACTGGATCCTGGCATTATTCACGTCCCAGAAAGGCTTTGGAGTAACCTTGAATAAACTGTGTTTGTGAATCCCTGTGTACAACTTTATCACCAGACCTGCAGTGGGCAACAATCAAGACTCAGTGAGTGAGAAAAGAGTCAAAGAGAGAACATGTTTTTAATCACTAAATAGGCATTCAATCAGTATTTTTTACATATATTTGAACAAAATGGGTTATAATTTCAAGATCTGAGCAGATATTTTTGTGATAGAGTTATTATTTAGATAAATTGATAATTTTAAAAAGAATATCCAGAAACATTCTATCTCATTCTCTTTCTACAACAGTTACTTTAAATTTTATGTTAGAAAGGCTTTCACAGTTTAGATGTTATGAACAATTTATTACTAAATAATACTTGATATTATAAGGTTAGATTATCTATTACTATTTATTGTATTTACCTATAATATGTAGTCAGAATTTTTATGTGTCCCGCCTGGCCCATGGTCGGGACAAATCTCTCCCACTCACGTCTCCCAAGTAAGCACACAGAGGCTTATATTAATTATAACTACACGGCCATTAGCTCAGGCTTATTACTGACTACCTCTTAGACTTAAATTAAGCCATAATTCTTATTTATGTTTAGCCACATGGCTTGGTACTATTTCTAAGTTCTGCCTTGTCATGTTGCTTCTTCTGTGTCTGGATGGTGACTCCTGACTCATACTTCCTCGTACCAGAATTCTCCTTGTCTCCTTATCCCACCTATATTTCCTGCCTGGCTACTGGCTAATCAGCATTTTATTGATTAACCAATCAGAGAAACACACATTCACAGCATACAGAATGACATTCCCCAGCAATAACATCAAACAAAATCCACAATCACCCCACACTCTTCTGAAAAATCACTTTAGTTTGTCAGTCAGATTATGTTTACATTTACTTGTACCTTGAAAGTATTACAAGCATTTTGGCATTTACTATATAAGAAAAAGCAGTGTCATATACACATAGAGGAAATAAATCAACTTACGCTGTTGGCTTCTTTACCAAATAATGGAGCTCCAGATGTTTTAAGCATCATTTGTCTTTAAACAGAGTGAATAAAAATGGTATTCAGGGATGGAGAAGGTTGTTCAGTAACAGGGAAAAAGAAACTTGAAATGGTATAATCAGCACCAAATAAACCACAGGATTCTGCCTTAGAAACTGAACCAAAGTTCATCATTCCAAGAGCTCTCAACAGTTTAAGTCTATTCAGACTATGTTTATGTTGTGTTTCAATTTTGAATACATTGGAATGATTCCTTAGACAAGCCAGATTTTCACTCAGTAGGAATTGGACTCAATCCAGGGAGCTGGCACGAGGCCCCAAATAAATGCACGTTGAAGAGTGCTGCTCTGCTATGGAAGTGTTAAATTAAACTTGACACTCTTAACAAAAAGATTCATTATTTGCATACTTTCGGGAAATCAGATTTGTTCCCACAGTTCTCTCCCTTTAGTGCTCTGAGCAGCTGATGTAAAATAAAATCTGTTTGTGCCACCTACATCTATTACTCATAATTAATTCTTATGAAAATACAAATATTTACAAATCACCATAATCTACTAGTGAAATTAGTTAAATCATTGGCAACATAATTTGAGATCACATTATTATTCAGTTATTAGCCATGTAAAAAAATTCAATAGCTCATGTTATGGTGTATTGTATTTGCAAGAGTATACCAATCCTCATTTAATAATAATGTCAACCAATACTGAAGTATTTTTTTTTAATTTGCCTATGGTTACATTGCTTGCATTTCACCTTAATAATATTTCTGAATTGAATTTTGATATCATCATGGAGTTATTTGAAATCAAATCTTATAATATTACAGTTAGATGCTTGTGTTCAATGTCACATTGGTATTTAATGTTCTAAAGTGAGAATGGCTATGCATCCATCCTCAGCAAATGTTCAGGTGTGTAGGTGATGACTCACTTTGATTGCTTAAAGCAGGATGATGAAGGCCTTCTTCTAGTTTGATACCTTTTTGTTTGACTATTTGGTGGTGGTAAGTAAGCTTTAATGTTTGTCCATTCTTTTTTTTTTTTTTTTAAAAAAAACCCATAATTTAAATTACTATATTACTAAAAATTTGCTTTCTTTCAGAAGAACAAAGTTATTCCTTAATTTATAATTTCTCTTAAGAGTGCATAACTAGTAGAATGTGTTTATACTGTGTAGGTGTGAAAGCATATTTTGATTTTTTTCTTATATTGAAAATAGATATTTTATCACATAATTTATCCTGAATACAGTTTCCTCTCCCTCTACTCCACTCAATATCTCACCACCTCCCCTTCCATCCAAATCTACCCTTTCTTCTCTCATTAGGAAAAACAACAAGCTTCTAAGCTGGTTTTATGTTTAAATTTATCCTTTGATACACTGAACAATATTTTCCCTTAAAAAGGACGACAGAACATAGAGGTGAAGGAGCATCTATGTAGGTATCAATTACATTCTTCCATGTTTAATGAGTTGTGTAGGTGTTATCTTCAGCAACAGGGCCTGGCCTTCACTTTGTGGATTGCAATCTGTAGTCTTACCAACAGAATGGGTTGTTTGGAGTTCTAGTCGGACCCTTTGAAAATACAACTCAATTAAATGGAACCCAATTGTATTACTGGCAGCTGCATCTGGTGACAAGAGATGGCCAGTTGGTGCCATGTCTCCCCACTATTGGGAAATTTCATTTACATCCCCTTCACATATCATTTGACTGGCCCTTAAATTTACCATCTTTCAACATATTCTCACCTTCTCCCCTCTCATCTCTCCACTATACTCTTGATCCTCTCATTCTAGATTCCCTGATCCATTCCATAAATACCTATTCTAACCAAAAGATCTAACTATCCCACATTAGTACTATATTTTATAACTAACTTCTGTTGTTCAATGGATTGTAGATTGGCTATCATTGACTTAAGAGCTAATATACACCAATAAGTGAAAACACTATATTTTTTCTTTCTGAGTCTGAGTTTTCTCACTCAAGATGATTTTTTTTCTAGTTCCATCAATTTATGTGTGATTTTCCTGGTTATATTTTTTAATGGCTGAGAAACACTCTACTTTGTAAATGTTTTTTTATTCCTTTCTTCTGTTACAGGATATTTGTGTTATTGTCAAATTCTGACTATTATGAATAGAGCAGCAAAGAACATGATTGAGCAAGTGTCTCTGTGGTAAAAAGAAATGACCTTTGGGTATATTCTCAAGACTGATATATCGAGATCTTGAGGTAGATTTTTTCCCGCCTTCCTTAGGAACTGCCATACTGATTTTCATAGTGACTGTACAAGTGTGCACTCCCACCAGCAATGGTTGAGTGTCCCCATTACTCCACATCATTGCCAGCATGAGTTGTCATGAGTTTTATTGATATTAGTCATTCTGAGTGGTATAAGATAAAATCTAACTGTATAATTTGAATTTTTCTAATGAATAAGGTTGTAGGACATTTCTATAAGTGTTTCTTAGCTGTTTGATTATCCTCTTTTGATGTGTACCTCATTTTTCTTTCTTTTTTTTTTTTTTTTTTTGTTTTGTTTTTCAAGACAGGGTTTCTCTGTGTAGCTTTGCGCCTTTCCTGGAACTCACTTGGTAGCCCAGGCTGGCCTCGAACTCACAGAGATCCGCCTGCCTCTGCCTCCCGAGTGCTGGGATTAAAGGCGTGTGCCACCACTGCCTGGCACCTCATTTTTCAATTGGGTTATTTATTTTCTTGATATCTGGATTTTGAGTTCTTTATATATTTTGGAAACTAGTTCACAATTGGATATACAGTTGTTTTTTGTGTTTTTTTTTTCCATTTCTGAATGCTGTTGTTTTATCCAAATGACAATGTCCTTCGCCATGCAGAAAATTTTAAGTTTCCTGTGGATAAATAAATTGTTTGTCAATATTAGTGCTTGTGTTGTTTTCAGAAAGTCTTTTCATGTGCCACTGAGTTCAATGCTGATTTCCATTTTCATTGCTATTAGGTTCATTAAATCTGGTCTTATGATAAGGTCTGTGTTCCATTTTGAGTTGAGTTTTGTGCCCCTTCAACATCTGTGAAGAACTGTATCTGAATTTGAATTGGGATTACATTGAATCTATAGATAGATAGCTTTTGGTAGGGTGGTGGGTTTTACTATATTAATCCTACCAAGCCATGGATATGGAAGATATTTCCATCTTCTGATGTCTTTTTAATTTTTTTCTTCAATATATTTATCATACAAGTCTTTCACTTGTCGGTTAGAGAGATTCAAAGGTATTTTATAGTACTTGAAGCTGCTGTGAAGAATGTTTTCTCATGATTTCTTTCTCAATCCATTTGTCATTTATATATAGGAGGGCTACTGACTTTTTTTTTTCCAATTAATCTTGTACCCACCTGCTTTGCTAAAAGTGTTTAATAGCTGTAGGGGTTCCATGTTGGAAATTTTAGGTTCACTTATATAGGCTATCATAGCATTTGCAAATAAAGATCTTTGATTTCTTTCTTTCCAATTTGTATCCCTATCATGTACTTCAGTTGCCTTATATCTCTAGCTAAGATTATTGAATAGTGGTGGAGAGAGTGGAAAAAAGTGGTGATATATTGTGTATGCTAATAAATTTGCCTGAGAATCAGAGGACAGAGCCAGTCACTAGACTAGATGTAGAAGTTAGGCAGTGGTGGGTGATACACACCCTTAATCCTATCACTCGGGAGGTAGAAATCCATCTGGATCTCTGTGAATTCAGGGCCACACTAGAAACAGAGCTAGGCAGTGGTGACACACACCTTTAATCCCAGTACTGGGAAGCACATATGCCTTTAATCTCAGGAAGTGATGTCTAGGCAGACAAAGGCATATAAGGCATGAGGAAATAGGAACTCGCTCTCTATAGATTGAGGATTTCATAGAGGTAAGAACTAGTGGCTGGCCAGACGGTAGTGGCGCCTGCCTTTAATCCCAGCACTTGGGAGGCAGAGCCAGGCAAATCTCTATGAGTTCGAGGCCAGCCTGGGCTACCAAGTGAGTTCCAGGAAAGGTGCAAAGCTACATGGAGAAATCCTCTCTCGAAAAACAAAACAAAAAAAGTCAAAACAAAACAAAACAAAAAAAAAGGAACTAGTGACTGGCTGTTCTGCCTCTCTGATCTTTTAACTTTCACCCTGATGTCTGGCTCTTTTTTTTTGTTGTTGTTGTTGCTTGTTTGTTTTGTTTTGCTTTTGTTTATGTTGTTGTTGTTTATTTAAAGACCACTTATGATTCGAACAACAGAAAACCTTGTGTTGTCCCCAATTTTTATAGAATGGCTTTGAGTTTCTCTCCATTTAATTTGATGTTGGCTATGGGCTTGCTGTAAAATGCCTTATTATGTTGAGGCGTGTTCCTGATATCCTTAATATCTCCAGGACTTTTATCTAAAAGATGTGTTGGATTTTGTCAAAGGCCTTTCATTCAACTAATGAGATGGTCATGTATCATTGAGTCTTTTTATTTTTTGCTGTTGTTTCTATTTAATTGATATCAGCCCTCATTTTTTTTTTATTTCTTGCTATCTACACTTTTGTATGTGATTTCTTCTTCTTCTTTTTTTTTTTTTTTTTTTTTTTTGGTTTTTCGAGACAGGGTTTCTCTGTGTAGCTTTGCGCCTTTCCTGGAACTCACTTGGTAGCCCAGGCTGGCCTCGAACTCACAGAGATCCGCCTGCCTCTGTCTCCCGAGTGCTGGGATTAAAGGCATGCGCCACCACCGCCCGGCATGATTTCTTCTTTATAGAGCTTTCAGCACTACTCTTAAATTACTAATATGCAGTCGCTCAGTTTTTATGTTTGCAGTTAGTGCAATTCATTTCCCTCTTAGATAAGCCTTCATTGTGTCCCATAAGTTTGGGTTATGTTGTGTATTCATTTTTCTTCAATTCTAGAAAGTCTTTAGAAGTGAGAGACCTGTCCTTGGTTGTACTCCGACCCCCCACTACCCACTGGACTCTGTCCCTCCAATACCCTTTCCACCGCCTAACCCCAGGTACCTGAACATCCTACCCATGGCCAGCCCTTCCATAACCCCAAGAGACAACATAGACACCAGGTGGAAAAATTGGTGAGTGACTGGCCTTCCAGCTCGATTGCACAAAGCCCAGACCCTAAACCCTAAGGCACATCCCATGCCCCTCTGCCTCCCAATCCTAGCACCAGCAAGGCAGGTAGACCTTACCCCTAACTTTGTTGGAGCTCCACTGCTCTGGTGAATTCCCTAGCAGCAGGCAAGCATGTGAGAGACCTGCCTCCAGGATGTACCACCACCCCAGCTACACACTGAACTCTGTCCCTCCAAGCCCCAGTCTGTTGCTCAACCCCACATACCCGCACATACTTTCTATGGCCAGGCCTTCTCTGCAACCACAGTAGACTACATAGGCACAGGTAAAAAACACACCAGTTGGAAGAACAGGCACAGACACAATCCATATCAGATGGTAGATGATACAAAGTACTATTAACTTAACAATAAACATTAACCATCACATTATTTATTAATATCTTTATACTATCAAAATAGATACTCAAATTATTGCCCCATTTTAAGCGTTGTTGTTTGGTTTGACAATTTCACTATTTTGTCTTCATTTCTAAATTTTAGTACTTAGCAAATTTATTTAAAAATTTATTTCATTTTTATTTATGTATATGTATGACTGTCTGTCACAGGTGTCTTTGGGTATCTGAGGAAGCCCATGAAGAGTGTTAGATATTCTGGAGCTGCAGTTGTAGGTGGTTATGAGCCACATAACCTTGGTGATGTAACTGAGATAAGATCTACTAGAAGACTAACATGTGTTCTTAACCACTAGGCCATCTCTTGATTCTTCAAATTTAATGTCTAATGTTTAAATATGAAATAACAAAGTAAAGAGCAAATTTCCTCATATTATAGAAAACAGTAATTGGAATTGAACAAAATACTTCATATTAGTAAACTATGGTCACACACACACACACACACACACACACACACACACATATATATATATATTAAAACATAGGACATCAATTAATTCTAGTGTATAAATACTCACTGTTACTACATTGAAACTAAAGAATAAACAATAAATAATATATTTTTAAATAAGCTCATGACACCAAATAGCAGTAGAAAAGTAATGAAATCAGATACTCTGTTTAAGAACAACATATAGATATGTAAGAATTACAAGTATGTCTGTCACAAATATTATTATAATAGCTGATACATACTTTCCAGAGATTCAAATAAAAATTAAATGGTAATTTTCCTGACAAACTAGAGAGAAGAAATCTGTACAGCTGGAAACATTTTAATCTAAAATCCTTACCTAGGTATTGTATATTTTAATGGAATTTAAATGCTTTTAAGAGTCACTGGGAAATGGAGGAAAAGAAAAGGATGTAATAATCATTACTCCACCAAGTGCATAATTGCCTAGATTTACAAACTTACTGAGAATACATAAATGATAATGTGAAACATTTTGCACCTCTTCAAGAGTTGCTGAAGAATTATCATGAAGGAAAACTAATGTTGGAAATTAGGGGGAATGAAGTTCAGACTCCTGTGTGTGGTGATATTTTATTTGTATGTTAATAAATAAAGTTTGCCTGGAGATTAGAGGATATAGCCCATCATAAACTATAGTCAGGCAGTGGTAGCATGTGCCCTTTATCTGATCACATGGTAGGTAGAGTTTCTGTTTGTTCAAGGACACAGCCAAATGGGTGACACAGGCCTTTAATCACAGTACCAACCATAGAGAACTGGAAGTCTGTATAGACAGGAAGTGATAAGGAAGTGAGGTGGCTGGGCTAAGAGCCAATGAGAAGGCAGAAGATCAAGGCAATAAGGGCTGAGGTTACACAGGAAGAAGCTGGTTTTCTTGGGAAGCTACAGTGGCATGGTGAGCTAAGGTTAGCTGGTGGCTATTCCTATTTCTCTAATTTCTACAACTTTCACCCCTGTATTTGGCTCTGTGTTTCTTATTTAATAAGACTGTTTAGAAATTCGTGTATACCTGTGTTTATATTTACGTTTTCAAAAATTTCACATACAGTACAGTAACTCCAACTAGTGTAACCAAATGGTGACGTTTACAGCAATCCACTATGTTCATACAAGATCAGTCCATATCAATCAAGGAAAAACAGAAGTTTAATGGGGCTATAAATGTACTTAACTTACCCAATATACTTGAAAATCTTGATATTGCCAATAACTTTCTTAATTCTTTCATAAATTTGATAGTATTTTGAATTTTTCCCAGGTGTAGGTAGCGGTAATGTGTTCATTTGTTCTTGTACATCATGATGTTTTGAGTTCCTTGTAGCTAATACCAGGTCATAGGCAGTATACAGTATTCCCTGAAAGGTCTTTTATTTTAATTTATTTTTTTTAACTCTAGAGTGTCACCGGTGATCTTTGGAGGATTGATATGAACAGAATTATAGAATAAATTTTGGCTGTGTACCAGGGATTTTTTTTTCAAGAATGTCTGAACTCCTGTCCATTCAAAATAACTGATGGACTATAAATTGGCTTAGTTTGAAATTTGCTAACAGAGGAGTATAATTCTCTTTGAAATCATGTTGAACTTCTTTACACTTGACAAGAAAGTTTTCTGCTTCTACACATCAAGTAGGAGTTTAGTAGCTCACAATCTATTTCTTGTCTGTGAATACACTGATAAATTATCCAGTGGCATAGGTCTCCATGACTCAAATGACTCTCACTGTTGCTCTGTCTCTACTGTCTATTAAGACAAATAGATCAACTTTGCCTTTGGTAGATGTGGTGTTACCTGACCCCAGATAAACTAGGATTGATTTACTGACAAAATCAACATACCAGAACTTAAGAATCAATGGTCTTGACCTCATGAAGGTCCTCCAGCATATGCACATATCAATTTCAGGATTCTATTATTTCCAGATCAATGCTCTCCATTTAATTGTAGACACCCAGATCAGCCTTGGCTTTGTTTAGCTTTGTTCATCACTATGGTTACAGGAGCAGGTATTCTTTAGGGTGTACTTAGAAGCTTTGAGGTTACAGATGTGCACCTGGAGCTTGGAATGTGAATCCTCCAGCCTTCCCTTTCTTTTGGCACTTTGTCCACCAATGGCAGGAAAACAAAGGAACATTACAATATTTCTTGGTTTTCCCAAAATGTTCAAAAGTGCTATTTGATTTCATCCTAAATAAAGGCCCAGGTGTCAAAGGCTTGTTCACCAGTCTTTGATTCAGCTGGGAGGTGCTAGAACTATTAGAAGGTAATTAAACAGGGTATTCACAACCAAAAAAGTATGTGCTGACCACAGTTATCCAGAGAAGTTAAATGGAAGAAGTATTTAACTTTAGTTAGGTTATGTGTTGCTTTGCTAACATTCAGCACCATAAGCAACTTGGATTGGAAAGTGTTTGTTTCATTTCCAAGTCCATAATAGAGAATGGAGTATCCTCATTAAAGGAGTCTAGGTAGGAACTCAAGGCAGAAACTTGGAAGCAGGAAATGAGGCAGAGGCCCATGGAGGAAGGCTTTCTCTTCATTGCTTGCTCAACTTGCTTTTTTTTTTTTTTATTTCTCCCAGGGATAGCCCAGGGATAGCTCTGTTTACCAGGAGTGGGGCCCTCCTACATCAAACACCAGTCAAGAAAGTGCAGCACATATTTGCTGACAGGCCAATCTGGTAGGACATTTTTTTCAATTAAGGATTCCTTTTCCAAAATGACTTTAACTTGTGTCAGGTTGACAGTAAACTAACTAGCACATATGTGATAGCCGGTGTTGGTTATTTATTTAGCAGGAGTTCTAATCACATAGTAAGAAGTACAGCATTGCTGGAGGAAGTATATCATTGGGTGTCAGCTTTTGGCATTTATAAACTCAATTTCCTTCCAGTTTGTTCTGCCTGCTTTATATCTGTGGTGGAAGATGTGATTTCTCAGCTCCCTGCTCCTGCCACCTGCTGCCATGCCCCTGCTGACATTTTGAATTATCCCTGTGGAACTTTTAACAAACAAAGTATTTCTTCTGTAATTTTCGTTGGTCATAGTCTTTTATCACAACAACATTAAAAGTAACTAATACATGATTGCAGGTGTATTTATAAAGACAGTATTACTTTAAAAAACAAAGTAGCCAAATTCAGAAAAGGAATACAAATATTTGAAACAAGTATTAGAATAATCAGTTATGCTGAAACAGACTGAATTTTTTTCTTACAAAAATTTTAATTCAATTGTCAAAAATGCACTATTTACAACTTACAAAATTATAATAGAAAGCATAATTGAATTAATTTATATCATCATGGAGAAGAAAACTTGAATTCTGTCTAAATTATTTTTAAAAAAAATAAAACGGTATCTTAAGTTCTCATTTAAAATTGTGTGAAGTCCTAAGTTCATAGATTAAAGAGATGACTTAATCACTTGTGGATAATGTGACGTTTTAACTAGTCGATTTCGTAAGACTGGAGTGGGAGGGTCAACAGGGAGAGGAAGTGAAGAGCGGCAAGAGAGTGAATACAGGGTGTGACAACTAAAACTAAGCCATTTGAGGGCTTATATGAAAACCTAACACTGTAGAAGCTTCCTAAAACATATGTATATATAAAAGCAATGTAAATGAAATCACAGATAATGGGAGCCCCAACTAGACATCTCTCATCACTAAATCAAGCTTCTGGTACTAGCAATAGTTTACATATAATCAAGTTGTATGCCAAAGAGGCCAAATGGGAATCCTAAAACAACCCAGGCTATTGCCAAGGCTATTGGTTGCTCTCCACAAACTGGCAGCAAGGCTGAATACAATATTTACAGAACTCATTGAACATGGAGAACTTGAGCTGGTGACTACCAAGAGCCCTCACCACTACAGATCAGTGTTCATGGTACAAGAATGTACTCTGCATGCTCTCAAGTGAGAAATGTAAACATTAGCGAAACTACAAACCCTGTTAATACAATGATCTCGTGCTTACAGGATGTGCTGGTTAAATTGTTGCACAAAGCTTGTGGGACTAACCAACCAGTTTGGCCAAGAATTTGAGACTAGATAGGACGGAAGGCAAGGGTAAACCAAATACTACTGTTCTGCTAAAGAAATATGGTCATAAAATGAGTTCTAAGGACATTCTGCTCAGCTCATACATAGATCAGTGCCTTATTCAGCCATCATCAGAGAAACTTCCTCCTGTGGTATGTGAGAAGAAACATAGAGATAAAAAGCTAAACAATGTGCAGAGAATGAGAAACACCTACAGTGACCTAGGAATGAATCTTTTACAGACACCAAAGGATGACTGGATTCATGAAAAATATTTTCTCTTTAAAATATAATAAACTTGCTTGAATAGAAACTGCACTAATATATATAAGTAACATGATAACTTAATATCTGGAAAATATAGAACTTCAGTCAGGAAAATGGTTTATTGACAATTGATTTTATCACTGAAAGAAATAAAGTATCAATTTAGGGAGCACCTTAAATGTAAGAATATTTAATTTTTATATACATAATTAGTAACACTTGGAATGATCCTATCTGTGGGTCAAATTCCCAGCTTTTTTACAACTTGGATAAATATTTGACTTGAAAATTCAATCCAAAATAGTTTTTGCTATAAACTCCCAAATAGCACTAGTTTCTCCCACAAGGAATATACTCACCTATCACAATATCCTAAAAGTCTTAGTCCTCTTAAATCTCACCTTAAAAACAATTAACTGAAAAAAAATCATTATTTAAATGAACTCATACATCATCAAAAGTTTTGCCTAATGACCCGCCCACCCTGGAGAAAATTTCTTTTGAATCTGTGGGCTTGTAAAATAAACAGTGTGTGGTTCCAAACTATAAGCAAAAGAGTGGAACAATGGTCGAATAAACATGCTTGTTCCTGTAGGAAAAAGTGAAATAAATCAAAGAAAACCCCCAATGTATGTATGAGAAGAACCCTAGCTCAGTCACTTGATGCACATCGCTGTGTTTCTGTGCCAGAAACCACTGAGATCCTGAGAGATGGACAGCATCCCTACCTTTCTCAACAACTGTGTCTGTAGGTGGCTACACAGTCTAACTCCCGAAAAACATCATGTTCCCCTGAAACATCATGTGAAATGGTGCTGGAAATTTTCATATATACCAATATTTATACATCTAGAGTTCTCTTGTAGACATATTGATAGGAATTTCTTGTAAATATATCAGGAGGAACATGAAGATGGATGTGTTTATGTATTTAATTTACATATAATTTTCATACAAATAACAGGTTTTCTCAAGGAATTTTCATAGACACTTAGTTTTGAGTGATCTTCTTTCATAACTACTCTTTCCATACCCTTGCAGCCCCACTGGACTCAAACCCACCAGTCCCAGCATTTCCTTGAGACTGATTTCTGTATTTGCATTGCATTTTATCCTAGATGCATAATCACTGACTATCTCGCTTTTTCCTTTGTTATTGTCATTATTCTCTTCACCTTGAGATTCATTCAGTTCCAAAAGGTGTTTGAAAAGAAACTCATTTCATTTGAAACTTCTGAATTGCCACTGCTTCTAATCAAATGGGAATCACTACCCATTATGCATTTTTCCTGTTATTTTATCAAAGTCCATTGCCAAAACAATAGGAGTTCTTTGTCAAGGCAATTGATGAGTGCTTTCTAATTATTCACTGCATTTGTTGCTGACATTGAGGACCAGCCCTGTCAATAAGCTAGATCACTAAGTTTAAATTTTAAGTATGTCCCTTGCTACTAAAAATCGCCTTATCCATGGTAGCACAATTTGTTAAGTGACCCAGATTTCATACCTACAGCCGTCTTCAATATTTTCAAACACCCCAAACAAACAAACATATCTGATATTTATATATTCTCAAGGGTTCCTTTGAAATATCAAACACTTCCCCTAACTAGATAGTTAACTTTCATGAAAATATTCTTGTCTTCCTACACAGGTTGCCACGAAATACCTTTTTATATTTTTTTTATTAAATAGAAATTTGTTTCATATATTATATTGTAAATGTGGTTCCTACTCTCAGCTCCTCCAAAATTCCTTTGACCTCTATCCCATCCAAATCCACACACTCTGTGTCCTTTCTATGAAAATAAACAGGCATCTAAAGATTAAAAATAAAATAAAAAAATCAAACAATTGGAATAGAACAAAAAAAAAAAAACCCGAAGAAAATGAACTACAGAAAAGCACAAGAAACAAACTGAGGCAGAGACACAGGACACCAAGGAAACAAGATTAATTCACATATGAACTCACAAAGACAGTAGCAGCATGCATAGCACCTAAACATGTCTACATCAGACCTGAACAGGTCTGCAAGCTGTGTTCCTAGTACTGAGGAAAGTAGACACAAACTCCCACCCCTACCCAAAAGCTAACTCCATTTAATAATCACTAGCAAATGATATCACTTTAATATTTGAAATTTAATATTATCTCTTTCTAAAACCATGATAAATTCTCCTGCAGTTCGATATAACTATTTGTCTTTCTTTCCTTTTTTTTGTTTATTCCACTTTATTGGAAATAGATTCTTTTCTCATACAATTATTCTGAATATAGTTACCTCTCCCTCTACTCCTCGAAGTTTTTTTTTTTTTTAAATCTGTTTTCCCTCCCCTCAGGATCCACTCCGTTTTTGTCTTTCATTGGAGAAGAATAGGCTTCTAAGAGAAAACAACCAAAAATAACAATATGAAATATAAGATGAAGCAAAATCTATTATACCAAAGTTGGACACAGCAACTCAGAAGGAGGAAATGAGTCCTAAGAGCAAACACAAGCGTCAGTGACCCACTCATTCTCATAGTCAGGAGTCCCATACAAATAAAACCCTTAGCACTATCATATACATAGGCAGAGGACCTGGTTCAGACCCACATAGGCCCTGTGCATACTGCTTCAGTCTCTGTGAGCCCATATTTGCCTTGCTATGTTGATTCAGATGTCCCTGTTCTGATGTTCTCCATCTCCTCCAGTTCTTATGCTTTTTCTGGCTCCTCTTCCACAGAATTCCCTGAGCTCTGAATGGAGGATTTGACTGAGACCTCATTTTTAGACTCTCGATTTTCATGTAATGTCTAGCTATAAGTCTCTACATCTGTTCCCATCTGATGCCAGAGGTAGCTTCTCTGATGATATCTGGATAAAGCAGTGATCTATGAATATATCAGAATATTATAAGGGGCCATTTCATTGATATATATGTATTCTCTTTTTCTGTATATTTATTTATTTATTTTTATTTTTAGATCAGTAGTGTTTGATTTTATCCTATGTCTCTGAGCTATCTAGTCTCTGTCTCTTGGTTACCCAAGCAGTGTCAGGCATGAGTTCCCTCTTGTGGAGTTAGCCTTAAGTCAAACCAGACATTGATTAGCTACTCTCACAAGTTCAATGCCACCATTGCCCTAGTATATTGTGCATGCAGGACAGATTGTAGGTCAAAGATTTTGTATGTATGTTGGTTCCACATTTCTCTTTTGGTAGCCTGCAGAGTACCTTCACCACCAAAAAGAGTAGAGCAGCAGGAGTAAATGCTCCAAGTAGGCAACAGTTCACCTTCTTCATGTTCAATGACATATGTGGATAATATCCTCAGCAATGGGGCCCCACTGTCAGTTTATAGAGAACAGCCCTATGTCTAAGCAAGTGCCTGTGTTGTTTGGGAATTTCTATGAGATCCCCTTGGCAAAGAACTCAACTGAATTAAACCCACTCCTGCCACTGAAAGCCTTGCCGGGTAACAAGACATGGCCAGTTGAGACTCTATTTCCCTTTACTAGGAGTCCTCATTAGGATCACCCTCATACATTCCAGGAAGTTTCCACTACGCATCCCCCTAAATTTCTCTTGCTTCCAGCCATCTGGCCTTGTACTCTCTCCCTCCACCACCTCCTCTCTACTTTATCCACCCCCCTCCAGTCTCCATTATGCTCATAAAATCTATTCTATGTCCCACCTCCAGAGTGATCCATGTCTCTCCTCTGGACTCTCCTCTTTACCTAACCTCTCTGGGCCTATAGAAGGTAACTTGGTTATCATTTACTTAACTGCTAAAATCCACTTATAAACAAGTACATGCTATATTTATCTTCCTGCTTCTGGGTTACCTCACCCAGGATGCTTTTTTTTTTTTCTATTCCATCCATTTGCCTAAAAATCTCATGAACACACACACACACACACACACACACACACACACACACACACAATAATCCATAGTATAAAAACAATACATTTTCTTTCTCTTCATCCAGTTTTCTGATGAGGGCCATCTAGGTTGTTTTCAGTTTCGGGTTATTATGAATAAAGTTACAATGAACATGGTTGAGGAAGTGTCTTTTGGCTGGATGGCGTGTCCTTTGGGTATATGCCCAAGATTTGTGTAGTTCTATAGCTGGATCTTCAGATAGATGGGATCCCAGTTTTTGAGGAACCACCATGTTGATTTCCACAGTGGCTCTACAAGTCTACACTCCCAGCAGCAATGGAAGAACAATCCCCTTGCTCCAAATCCTTGTCAGCATGAGCTGTCACCTGTGTTTTTGATCTTATCCATTCTGACAGGTTTAGAATGGAATCTCAAAGAAGTTTTGAATTGCATTTCCCTGATGGAAAAGTATATTGAATATTTAAGTGTTTCTCAGCCATTCCAGTTGAGAATTCTCTATTGAGAATTTTCTGTTTAGGCCTGTACCCCATGTTTTAACTGCATTATTTGCTTTTTTGATATCTAATTTCTTAATTTCTTTATAAAATTGAGTATTAATCCTCAATCAGATGTGGAGTTGGTAAAAAATCATTTCTTATTCTGTATGCTGCTGATTTGTCCCACTGACGTTATCCTTCACTTTACAGAAGCTTTTCAGTTTCATGAGGTTGTGGTGGTATTGTGTTCCCCAAAATATTGTGCACCCTAATAAACTTATCTGGGGTCAGAGACAAAACAGCCACTAGATACAAAGTCTAGAAAATGGTGGCACTCACACCTTTAATCCTAGCACTCCAGAGGTAGAAATCTCTCTGGATCTCTGTGAGTTCAAGGCCACATTGGAAACGGTCAGGCGTGGTGACACACGCCTTTAATCCCAGAAAGCAAGCCTTTAATCCCAGGGAGTGGTGGTAGAAAGCAGAAAGGTATATAAAGCATGAGGACCAGAAACTAGAAGCATTTTGCCTGGCTAAACTTTCAGGCTTCTAGCAGCACAGTTCAGCTGAGAGCCATTCGGATATGAGGACACAGAGGCTTCCAGTCTGAGGAAACAAGATCAGCTGAGAAGTTGGCCAGGTGAGGTTAGCTGTGGCTTGTTCTGTCTCTCTGACCATCCAGGATTTCACCCCACTAACTGGCCCTGGGGTTTGATTTTATTAATAAGAACTTTTAAGACTCCTGGTACATGAGGTCCCACTTAATAATTGTTAATTTTAGTGCCTACACTATTAGTGTTCTATTTAGAAAGTTGTCTCCTGTGCCAGTGCATTCAAATCTATTCCCCACTTTTTTCCCCTCACGTCCAGTGTATCTGTTTTTTTTTTTTTTTTTTTTTTTTTTTTTTTTTTTTTTTTTTTTTTTTAAGGTCTCTGTTCCACTTAGACTTGAGTTTTGTGCAGGGTGATAAATATGGATCTCTTTGCATGCTTCTACATACAGAAATCAGCATTACCAATACCATTTGTTGAAGATGTTTCCTTTTTCCAGTGTATATTTCTGTCTTCTCTATTTAAAAAAAAAATTCAAGTGTCTATAGTTGTGTGGGTCTATGTCTGGGTCTTCACTTTCATTAACCAGTGTGTCTGTTTTTATGCCCATACAATATGGATTTTATTGCTAAGCTCTGTAGTACAACTTAAACTTGGAAAGGTGAGATTTCCCTAGTGCTTCATTCTTCAGGGTTGTTGTAGCCATCCTGTTTTTTTTTTTCTTTTTCTTAATTTTTCCATATGACTTTGTATATTGTTCTTTCAAAGTCTGTAAGAATTGTGTTGGAATTTGATGAGGATTGCATTGAATCTGTAGATTGCTTTTGGTGGGATGGCCAATTTTACTGTATTAATTCTGCTGATTCATGAGCATGGGAGATGTTTCCATTTTCTAATATCTTCTTCAATTTCTTTCTTCAAAAACTTCAAATATTTAATCATACAATTCTTTCACTTGCTTGGCTTTAGTTACGCCAAGATATTAAGTATGATTTGAGGCTCTTGTGAAAAGTGTTGTTGCTCTAACATCTTTGTGGTCCAGTTGCCATTTGTATATAGGAGGACTACTGATTTTTTTAAGCAAGAAAGGGAGTTTAATTTAATATTTTCTGCTTTTACTGCATACATAGGATTTTTTTCACTTTGTATTTTATTTAGTAATCATATATTCTGTTGTAATAATAATAACATAGATTTGACAGTGAACATTTTTTGAATGTCTATATTCTATAATAATGAGTAACACTAATACCAACTACATTTATGAATGATATAATCAAGCATGTCCATGTAGCAGTATTTGCATCAAATTTGTATAACACAGTGTTGGCAATGCATGTTCCAAACTTTTTCTTGAAAATTCTTTCTATATTATTTGTTTCCACTGTTGATTTTGAAGAATCAATATATATTCTAAGTGCTGTTATCTGGAAACAACAGTTTCATTGAGTCAATACATTGGAATTAAATTAGATAGTAAATGTATTTTATATAAGATAGTAAATGTACTTTTTAGGTGACTGCTAAGAGGTCTTCTATTTTATCTTTTATTAGCTATTTGGATGATGTCACAGTATGTCCAGACCATTCTTCTAACTCTCCTTTAGTTGAGTAAGTTCTATATTTGGAGGATGGAAGTAGGCTAATATAATATTAGTGCTGTACCTTGCATCTTCTTTTCAGTATTCCCTTTAATATCATTTCCCAAGATTTACCTGAAAGTAAAAGCAGTAGTGTCTACTGTCACTCACAAAGTCATAGGATCTATGAATGACATTTATGTAAATTTTTCTTTAGGGGAAAGAAGAATTTTACTGGATTACTGAGTTTAATACTTTTTATGTTAAATGTTCCAGAATGTATATGCAGTCATTAAAAATGAAACAAAGTGATTATGTACCGTCTTTTTTTCATTTAGAATTGTTTTCTTTATTAAGAAATTTTCTACTCACTCCACATACCATCCACAGACTCCCCTTCCTCCCTCCCCCACCTCCCAGCTCTCTTTCCTGAGCCACCCCGCATCCCCACATTCCCCAAATTGAGGTCTCCCTTGGGGAGTCAACAGAGCCCAGCACACTAAGCCTAGGCAGGTCCAAGTTCCTTCCCACTGCACAAAGGCTGTGCAAGGTGTCACACCGCAGGCACTGGGTTCCAGAAGGCTGCCCATAGACCAGGGACAGATCCCGATCCCCCTGCCTAGGTGCCCCCCAAACAGTTGGAGCCAAACAATTGTCTTCCATATCCAGAGGGCCTAGTCCAGTCCCATGGGGGCTCCACAGCCACCAGTTCACAGTTCATGGGCTTCCACTAGTGTGGCCAGTCATCTCTACATGTCCTCCCATCATGATCTTGATGTCCCTAGGCTGAAGAATCCCTCCTCTCTCTCATCAATTGGATTTCTGAAGCTCAGCCTGGTGCCTGGCAGTGGATCTCTGCATCTGCCTCCATCTGTCACTAGACAAAGGCTCTATGATGACAGCTAGGTTATTTGCTAGACGACTGGTCACCAGAGTAGACCAGTGCAGGCACCCTCTGGACCACTGCCAGAAGATCAAAGTGAGATCATCCTTATGGATTCCTGAGAGCCTCCCCAGAACCCTGCCTCTTGATATTCCCATGATGTCCTCATCTATCATGGTATCTTCCTCCCTGCCCTCCCACTCTGTCCCTGTTGCAACTTGACCCTCCCATTTCCCTATGTTCTCATCTCCCACTCCTTGCCCTCTGCCACCCACCCACACCCAGTCCACTCATGTAGATCTCATTCATTTCTCCTTCACAGGGTCATCCATGTGTCCTTCCCAGGGTCTTTCCCTGTTAGCTAGCTGCTCTGGAGTTGTGGGTTGCAGTCTGGCCATCCCTTCCCTCATATCTAGTATCCACTTATGAGTGAGTACATACTATGTTTGTCCTTCTAAGTCTGAATTACCTCACTCAAGATGATATTTTCTAGTTCCATCCATTTGCTTGCAAATTTCATGATGTCATTGTTTTTTACTGCTGAGTAGTACTCCATTGTGTATATGTGTCACATTTTCTTTATCCATTCTTCAGTTGAGGTGCATCTAGGGTGTTTCCAGGTTCTGGCTATTACGAATAATGCTAATATGAACATAATTGAGCATGTATCCTTGTGGTAAGATTGAGCATTCCTTGGGTATATGCCCAAGAGTGGTATAACTGGGTCTTGAGGAAGACTTATTCCCAATTTTCTGATTTCCAGAGTGGCTGTACATGTTTGCATTCCCACCAACAGTGGAGGAGTGTTCCCCTTGCTCCACATCCTCTCCAACATATACTGTCTTCAGTGTTTTTGATCTTAGCCATTCTGACAGGTTTAAGATGGTATCTCAGAATTGTTTTGATTTGCATTTCCCTCATAACTAAGGATGTTGAGCAATTCCTTAAATGCCTTTCAGCCATTTGAGATTCTTCTGTTGAGAATTCTCTGTTAAGCTCTGTAGCCCATTTTTTAATTGGATTGTTCAGTATTTTGAAGTCTAGCTTTTTGAGTTCTTTATATATTTTGGAGATAGGCCCTCTGTCAGATGTGGGGTTGGTGAAGATCTTTTCCCATTCTGTAGGCTGTTGTTTTGTCTTATTGACCATGTCCTTTGCTCTACAAAAGCTTCTCAGTTTCAGGAGGTCCCATTTATTAATTGTTACTCTCAGTGTCTGTGCTACTGGAGTTAAATTTGGAAGTGGTCTCCTGTGCCAAAGTGTTCCAGACTACTTCCTACTTTCTCTTCTATCAAGTTCAGTGTAACTGGATTTATGTTGAAGTCTTTGATCCACTTGGACTTGAGTTTTGTGCATGGCAAGAGGTATGGATCTATTTGCAATCTTCTGCATGTTAACATCCAGTTATGCCAGCACCCTTTGTTGAAGATGCTTTATTTTTTCCATGGTACAGTTTTGGCTTCTCTGTTAAAAATCATATGTTCATAGGTGTGTGGACTAATGTCAGGGTCTTCAATCGATTCCATTGGTCCACATGTCAGTTTTTATGCCAGTACCAAGCTGGTTTTATTACTATAGCTCTATAGTAGAGCTTGAGGTCAGGGATCATGATGCCTCCAGAGGTTGCTTTATTATACAGGATTCTTTTAGCTATCCTAGGTTTTTTTTTTTTTTTTTTGTTTTGTTTTGTTTTTCCATATAAAGTTAAGTATTGTTCTTTCCATGTCTGTGAAGAATTGTGTTGGGATTTTGATGGGGATTGCATTGAATCTGTAGATTGCTTTTGGTAAGATTGCCATTTTTACTATGTTGATTCTACCTATCCAGGAACATCGGGGATCTTTCCTTTTTCTAATATCTTCTTGATTTCTTTCTTCTGAGACTTAAAGTTCTTATCATACAGGTCTTTCACTTGTTTAGTTAGAGTTACCCCAAGGTATTTTGTATTATTTGTGGCTATTGTAAAGGGTGAAGTTTCTCTGATTTATTTCTCAGCCCGTTTATCATTTGTATATAGGAGGGCTACTGATTTTTTTTTTTTTAGTTAATCTTGTATCCTGCCACCTTACTGAAGGAGTTCATCAGCTGTAGGAGTTCCCTGGTAGAATTTTTGGGGTCACTTATGCATACTATCATTTCGTCTGCAAATAATGAAAGTTTGACTTCTTCCTTTCCAATTTGTATTCCCTTGATCCCCTTTTGTTGTCTTATTGCTCTAGCTAGAACTTCAAGTACTATGTCGAATAAGTATGCAGAGAGTGGACAGCCTTGTCTTGTTCCTGATTTTAGTAGAATTGCTTTGAGTTTCTCTCCATTTAAATTGATGTTGGCATCAGCTTGCTGTAAATTGCCTTTATTATGTTTATGTATGTTCTTTGCATTCCTAATCTCTCTAGAACCTTTATCATGAATGGGTGTTGGGTTTTGTTGAAGGCTTTTTCAGCATCCAATGAGAAGATCATGTTTTTTTTTTCTTTTAGTTTGTTTATATGGTGTATTACATTGACAGATTTTCGTATGTTGAACCATCCTTGCATCCTTTGCATGAAACCTACTTGGTCATGGTGGATAATTTTTTTTTTTTTTTTATGTGTTCCTGGATTCGGTTGGCCAGTATTTTATTGAGTATTTTTGCATCAATGTTCATGAGGGAGATTGGTCTGTAGTTCTCTTTCTTTGTTGCATCTTTGTTTGGTTTAGGGTAATTGTAGCCTCATAGAAGGAGTTTGGTAATGTTCCTTCTTTTTCTATTGTGTGGAACAATTTGAAGATTATTGGTATTAACTCTTCTTTGAAATTCTGAGCTGAAACCATCTGGTCCTGGGCTTTTTTTGGTTGGGAGACTTTTAATGACCGTTTCTATGTCCTTAGGGGTTATTGGTCTATTTAAATAGTTGATCTGGCCTTGATTTAACTTTGGTATGGGGTAACTATCCAGAAAATCATCCATTTCTTTCAGATTTTCCAATTTTGTGGAGTACGGGTTTTTGCAGTATTACCTGATGATTCTCTGGATTTCCTTATTGTCAGTTGTTATGTCTCCCTTTCCATTTCTGATTTTGTTAATTTGGATGCTCTCTCTCTGCTTTTTGGTTAATTTGGATAAGGGCTTATCTCTCTTGCTGATTTTCTCAAAGAACCAAGTCTTTGTTTCATTGATTCTTTGTATTATTCTCTTTGTTTCTATTTTATTAATTTCAGCCCTTAATTTGATTATTTCCTGGCATCTGTTTCTCCTGGGTGAGTTTGCTTCTTCTTGTTCTACAGGTTTCACTTGTGCTGTTAAGTCACTAGTGTGAGATTTCTCCAACTTCTTTTTGTGGGCATTTAGAGCTATGAATTTTCCTCTTAGCACTGCTTTCATGGTGTCTCATAAGTTTGGATATGTTGTACATTTGTTTTCATTGAATTCTAGGAAATCTTTCATTTCTTTCTTTATTTCTTCCTTGACCCATTGGTGATTCAGTTGGGCATTATTCAGTTTCCATGAGATTGTAGGCTTTCTGTAATTTTTGTTGTTGAATTCTAACTTTAAATCATGTTGGTCTGATAAGAGGCAGGAGGTTATTTCAATTTTTTCATATCTGTTGAGATTTGCTTTGTGACCAAGCATGTGGTCAGTTTTGGAGAAGGTTCCATAGGGTGCTAAAAAGAAGGTATATTCTTTTGTGTTATGGTGGAATATTCTGTAGATATCTATTAAGTCTATTTGAGTCATAATGTCTGTTAGTTCTCTTATTTCTCTGTCAAGTTTCTGTCTGGAAGACCTGTCCATTGGTGAGAGTGGGGTGTTGAAGTCTCCCACTACTACTGTATGGGGATTGATGTGTGATTTAAGCTTTAGTAATGTTTCTTTTATGAATGTCGGTGCTCTTGTATTTGGGATACAAACATTCAGAATTGAGGTTTCATCTTGTCAGATTTTCCCTGTGATAAATATGTAGTGTCCATCCTGATCTCTTTTGATTGATTTTAGTTTGAAGTCTATTTTATTAGTTATTAGGATAGCTACACAAGCTTGCTTCTTAAATTCATTTGATTGGAAAGTCTTTTCCCAGCCTTTTGTTCTGAGGTAGTATCTGTCTTTGAAGTTGAGATGTGGTTTTTTTTTTTTTTTTTTTTTTTTTTTTTTTTTGTTTAGTTTTTTTTTGTTTTTCGAGACAGGGTTTCTCTGTGTAGCTTTGTGCCTTTTCTGGAACTCACTTGGTAGCCCAGGCTGGCCTTGAACTCACAGAGATCTGCCTGGCTCTGCCTCCCGAGTGCTGGGATTAAAGACATGCGCCACCAACGCCCGGCTGAGATGTGTTTCTTGTATGCAGCAAATGGATGGATCTTGTTTTCGTATCCATTCTATTAGCCTGTGTCTTTTTATAGGTGAATTGAGACCACTGATATTGATGGATATTAATGACCAGTTATTGTTAATTCCTGTTATTTTGGGGGAGTAGTGTTGTATTTTTCCCTTCTTTGGTATTTGTTGGTATGGGACTATCTATTGCCTGTGTTTTCATGGGTGTATCTAACTTCCTTAGGTTGGATTTTTCCTTCAAGTGCTTTCCGTAGGGCTGGATTTGTGGGGAGATAGTGTTTAAATCTGGTTTTATCATGGAATATTTTGTTTACTCCATCTATGTTGATTGAGAGTTTTGCTGGATATAATATTCTGGGTTGGCATCCATGATCTCGTAGTATCTGTATAATGTCTGTCCAGGACCTTCTGGCTTTTAGAGTCTCCAGTGAGAAATCAGGTGTTATTTTTATGGGTCTACCTTTAGATGTTACTTGGCCTTTTTCCTTTGCAGCTCTTAATATTTTTTCTTTATTCTGCATGTTAGTGGTTTGATTATTATGTAGCAAGGGGACTTTTTTTTGGATCCATACTATTTGGTGTTCTGTAACCTTCTTGTATTTTTATAGGTATTTCCTTCTTTAGGTTGGGAAAGTTTTCTTCTATGATTTTGTTGAATATATTTTCTGTGCCTTTGAATTGGTATTCTTCTCCTTCTTCTATCCCTATTATTCTTAGGTTTGGTCTTTTCATGGTGTCCCAAATTTCCTAGACATTTTGGGTCATGACTTTGTTGGCTTTAGTGTTTTCTTTGACTGATGAATCTATTTCCTCTACTGTATCTTCAATGTCAGAGATCGACTCTTCCATCTCTTGCATTCTGTTAGTTATACTTGCATCTACAGTAACTCCTGTTCGTTTACTCAAATTTTCTACTTCCAGCGTTACCTCAGTTTGTGTCTTATTTATTGTCTCCATTTCAGTTTTGAAATCTTGAACTGTTTCCCTCAATTGTTTAATTGCTTTCTCTTGGCTTTCAAGGGATTTACTGATTTCTTCCCTTTTTTTTTTTTTTTTTTTGACTTTTCCTCGATTTCTTTAAGGGAATTTTTAATTTCCTCTTTTAAGATCTCTAATATCTTCTTAAAGTCATTTTTATGATAGATATCTTCTGTTTCTTCTGTGTTAGGATGTTCAGGTCTTGCTGATATAGGTTCTGATGGAGCCATATTGGTTTTTATGTTGTTGACTGTATTTTTGCACTGGCATCTACTCATCTCTTTCTCCACTTGGTGCAAGCGGTGTCTGTTTCTGAGAGAATCTCTCTTGGTCTGCTTGATACTCTTGATACAATGGGAGCTCTTGGTCTAGTTGATGCTGATGGACTCTTTGTCTCAGGGAGCAGCTCTTAATTCAACTGGCGCTAGTGGGCTCTGTCTCAGGGAGTAGCTGAGGTCTTAGAGCATGGTAGATGGTGATAGTCTGACCTGTCTGCAGGAGGTCTTCCTGCCAACTGGCCTGAAACTGGAACTCTTAGTCTAATAGGGTACTAGCAGGCTCTGTCTCAGGGAACAATTGCAGTCTCGGAGGGTGGGTGGGATTTGGGGGAGGTGGGGCTTTGGTTACAGGGTCTGATTTGGTTACTGATGTTGAATGGTGGTAGTCTGACCTGTGTGCAGGAGGTCTGCCTGACAACTGGCCTGAAACTGGGACTGCAATGGGTGGTGGTGTAGGGGTGAAGGGTTGTGCCCTTGGGCCCAAAGCCTAGGGGCTGGGGAATTCGAGTATAAGGATAAAGACTCACCTCTTAGTCCAGTCGGGTGCTGGCAGGCTCTGTGCCCTCTTTTTTATTTTCTTTCTGTTTAGAGGAGTGTGTGATTCTATAAGCTAAGACAGATACTATGTGTCAATATATTAGGAATAGCAAAGTCAATCAAAGTGATTTGCCAAAATGTTATCTTGACTATGCCTATTCATATGGGTTCAAACACTTCAGTAGTAATAACTAAATCTTGGTGTTCTATGTCATGTTTCAAATAATTTTAATAGTAGTAAGATTTTTAAACCTTTTATTTAAATTAAAATAAAAAATAGTTTCTTTTAAATTTTGCTTCAAATATCACATTACAGACAGACAAAGTATAATTGTGCTTCTTGTTGGTTTCAGAATTTCATCTTCAGTGTAAAAACTGTGGATCCTATTAAAGTGGAGAGAATATAATGATTTTAGACTAGGGGATGTGAAAAAAAGGTCTATACCCTGATGGCAGCATGCTAAAATATAATGAAATTATCATAGATGAGAAAGAGATGATGAGGTGTAAATGACTGGGTTCATGCATCTGTTAACACAGACCCACAGTTCCAGATAGTTCTTTAATAAAGGAAAACACTTTTCAAATGAATTTAACGAGTTCAACTATAAATTCAAATAAGAATGATGTACAAAAATTATATAATTTTTACTATTTTTATAATGCTTTTTGAAATATACTTTCTAAGTAGTCCAAAATGCTTTAGAATTAAACAGATTAAGTAGTCAAAATGGTTTAGAATTAAATAGATATATTTTGATGGTTGTTTTCAAAGTGAGAAAATATGTTAACATTCATTTATGATAATCTTAGTGTTGCTACAGAAAGTTAATTAATATAAGAGTGAATTTCAGAGAAAATGTTGAAAAGAAATAGTTTTGGTAATATTAGAAAAAACCTTCTTAGAAAAAGTAATCTCTACTGATAGCGTGCATTGGGAAAAACCTAATTGTCACTCATAAATTTATGGAACGATAATTAATACACTGTGATTTTTATCCTATATTAATAATGTGTTTCATTATAGCAAATAGTCTTAAAAGCAACTTCAATCATCTTAAAAACAATATTGTCTAAGAAGGGAAATTTGAAATAATAAAAAGATGTATTACATACTATTTCTCCTCATTTACTTAGGATTTCAGGAGAATTATAGTAGTGAAAATGATGTGATGAGTTGAATCAGTTGTAGTGTACATAGGTCTGATAAGTCTTGTTTAATTTGATAATGTTTTTTATATGTGTCAGAGAAAAATTAAAGAGTCTTTGCTAGGAAATTATATTCATTGTACTTAAGGCTTTACATTATTCTACCTTTGATCCCTAGGTCGATGTGACCTTCTTCAGGACCCTAATCAAACTGACTGTCATAGAAAAAGATTTCCACATCAGGATGGGGACAGGTATGCTTCATCAGGTTCTCTCAATAGGTAATTGGACAGAAATACTGGATTTAGAACACAAGACCGAATAACTAGATATAAGGAATGTTAGTGCCACAGCCAAGACTAATTTCCATGCCTTAGGATGGAATAGTTCCTGCAATATTATTTGGCAGACAGGACAACTTATGTTTTATGGAAACAAAGGAAAATATACAAGGTTACTGGAGTACCTCAAGACCCACAGATAACTGAAAGACTCCAGGGAATAGGGCTTATGCAATGTGTAGAAAAGATGATCCTAGAACAAATAAGAAAGTCAGAATCAACAACAAAATACACAGTGAATGTCAGAATAATTTTTCATGCACTACATGACTCAAGTATCAATATTAACTTCTTTTTTTTTTTGGTTTTTTTTTTTGTTTTTGTTTTTCGAGACAGGGTTTCTCTGTGTAGCTTTGCGCCTTTCCTGGAACTCACTTGGTAGCCCAGGCTGGCCTCAAACTCACAGAGATCCGCCTGCCTCTGCCTCCCGAGTGCTGGGATTAAAGGCGTGCGCCACCACCGCCAGGCTCAATATTAACTTCTAAGCAGGATTTGTGGTTTATGGTTTTAATCTAAGCATTTGGGAGACAGAGGCAAGCATTTATCTGAGAGTTTGGAATAAGTCTGGTCTACATAAAGACTACCTATCCATTTATGAACTACATGTGAGGACTTGTCTCCACACCCATACAAAAAGATCAGTTTCAAGAGGGATCAATCATATAATATTATTTGTTTTTGATATGATTTGAAGGAAACATCTCTTTACTTTTGTTATCTCTTTGCAACACACAAGTATAAAGTCCTAATTATATTCCCTTTGCTGTTATGATTATTTGAATATGAATGGCCCCAATAGGCTCATTTATTTGATGCTTAGTTATCAAGGACTGGCAGTACTTGAAAAGGATTAGGAGGTGTGGCCTTGTTAGAATAGGTGTGGACTTTTTAAAGAAAGTGCATCATTGGTGGTGGGCTTTGCGGTTTCAGAAATCTCAAGCCAGTTCCATTGTCTTCTCTCTGCCTGCAGATGTGGATATAGAATGCTTAGTTACTTGTTCAGCTCCATGTCTGCCTGCCTGTTACCATGATATTTATCATGATGATAATGGGTTTAAACCTTTGAAACTTAAGCAAGCCTGAATTAAATGCTTTCTTTTATAAGTGTTGCTGTGGTCCTGGTGTCTCCTCACAGCAATAGAACAGTGACCAAAACCGGCATGATAAATATCATGACCAAAATGGCCTTGAGGAGTAAAGTTCATTTCAGTTTACAATTCCATGTGATAGTCCACAGGCATGCTAGCCACCTATGGAAGCTAGGGTAGGAATTCAAGACATATAACTGAAGCCGAAACTTCAGTGGAGCACAGATTACCAGCTCACTCTTCATGGCTTGCTCAACTTGTTTCCTAAGACAGCGGTCACTGCCCAGAGAGGGCTGGGACTTCCTCTATCAATCATTTGTCAAGAATGTAAACCTACAGACAGGTTCACATGCCAATCTAATGAAGGTAATTCTTCAAATGAGGTCCTCTCTTCCCAGGCGACTCTAGTTCATGCCAAGTTGACAAAAACTAACCAACACATATAGAAAAACAAAACATAAAGAGAATGTGAAGGTAAAGAATTGTGAACAAAATATGTATTTTACTTAACGGTATTTTAATGATGCTTCATTAATAGTGACAAACTCATGCTATACTATGAAGTACTGCTAATAAAGAAAACTAAGTTGTAAATACTAACACCACTTGTTTTGTAATTTTTTCCAGGACTCTGAATCTATTTTAAAATGCTAGTATATTAGAAACAAGCAAACATTAATAATGGAGAGTCATCAAGGAGAGAGAGGCTTAAAAAAGGAAGTGTATGAACCAAAGCATATTGCAGAAGAACAAGAAGTAAATAGAGAATTGAAGATTTAAGCAAAAGGATGGGAAATGAAAGGTCTAGGAAAGGAGATGTAGGGGGTCCATTTACAGAAGCTAAAGATGTATGTAGAAGACTTATGGAACTACATTAGTTTGTTAGCTAATTAAAATATAACTGTTTTCCAAGAGGAATTTGAATAAAAGTATGGTTTTAGTCAGAAAGACTTCCATAGGCTCAGATATCTGCATGCTTAGTTCATGAACTGTTTGGGAAGGACTAAGAGATGTGTCCATCTTGGAAAAAGTGTGTCCTTGTTGAAAGTGTGTGTGGGGGGAGCTTTGAAGTTTCAAATGCCCAAGCCAAGCCCAGTCTCTCTCTCTCTCTCTCTCTGTCTTTGTCTCTGTCTCTGTCTCTCTTTCTCTGTCTTTCTCTCTCTCTCTCTCTCTCTCTCTCTCTCTCTCTCTCTCTCTCTCTCTGCTGAATGCCTACATTCTTTCACATCAGTAGCACAGAAACTAAGACACTAACTATATCATGATACAGATCTTTTTACAGAAGAGATAGATTGTTAAATTGAAGATTATTAAATCCCAGTGCCAGGCATAAAAAACTCTCTATGAGTTCTTAGAGATGCCCAGTGGCATCTATTAAAGTATAAGCCACTGACAAAATCACCTAAACTAGATGATAAGGCCTTATTGCTGAAGATACGAAACACTTTGATTGAAAGGCATCAAGAAATAAGTTTTGAATGAACCATAAAAATCTTGTTTTTGGGTGACTTTCATGGTGCTGAAAGATGCTGCACAGGGAATTGGGGAAAATAGACATTGATGGACTTATTCATCTCTGGACCCATTTGTGAGTCCTGGATTGACCTGGCAGTTAAAATATACCCACTGGTGCAATAATGGCAACGATATTTATGGAGTTAGCCAACTGATTCACAGATGAGAAGTCATATCTGGTACTATAATTATGATGAAACATATATCTCAGAAAATCACAGGCCCTAGTTGATAAACTATTGATGCTATTTTTGTAAATTAAATTGCCTCGTATATATTTATGATTATAATCACAGATACCTATGGTCCCTAAACTTGGTCAGAGATACTTCTTATTTGGAGTGGGTAAGTCATTAATTCAGAGACACATCCCTATTCAAAATTCTGGAAATAGTGGCTATGTGTGCTCAGCCATGAAGGACACATTGATATCAACCACTTCACCACAAAGATCAGAGATCATGTCATGGGACATAAAGAATTTAATAGCTAGAGTATTTGGGAGTGCTGAGAAATACTGTTCTCCGGACAACTCACAGAATATATGGTCACCTACACAAGATCTGAACAAGATAAAGTCAATGAAAAATTATTACACATTCTGTTCAGGGAGGCTTTTTGAGGATCCATATCAAACTGATAGATTAAGGGAAATTGATGGGTGTGGGAGGCTGGACAGTAACATTGCTCCCCATGGTCAAATCCATGATTATATCAGCAACACTAATTATACTCATTGGGTTATAAAATGAAGACCAATAAGAGGAAGAAATTTAATTGGCAGAGAGATGTTTCAGAAATGGAGGGAGCAAGAGGAGGAATAAAATGGCGAGTAAAATATAGCAGAGATATACTATGTACATGAAATTTTCAACTGAAATTAATAAAAGGGCATAGACCAAGAATTTGAAAATATTCTAAATAATTATACATCAGGAAGGTAACAAAACTATAATTTCTATTTAATTAGTACCCAAGTTTTTAAAATCTGAAGATGAGGAAAAAGATTTAAGTTGATATGTAAAAGGTTTAAGTTGGAAACAATTAATTGAATGACCACAGAAAAGAAGAGAATATGTACCTAAAACATTCAATCCAAGATAATTATGATGGTTAAACTTCCCATCAACTTGATGATATTTAAAATTACCATGGAGATATGCTTCTAGATGTGTCAATGAGGGTATTTCCAGAAATGCTTTACTGAAAATGGAAATGTCACCCTAAATTTTGATGATACCGTCAAAGAGGTATATCAGACACTGAATAAAAAGCAGAACGCAAGGTCAGAATCAGCCTATATATCTCTTTGCTTCTGGGGAGACACACAATGAACACCATGTTGTTATTCATTTTCTACCATGATAAACTCTATCTTTAAACTGTTGATCTTCAATTTGCCTTCCTTCCTTAAGTTGCTGTACTTGTTATTTCTATGTCAATACATCTAACAAATGGAAATTTAAGGTAGACTGGGTTTCACACATGCTCAGACTTTTGTTTCAAAGGTGTCAGTAAATCCAATCAAATTGACAGTCAAGATTAAACATTACAGTTGTTTTGGTCAAGTCTTTGTTACAGCAAATAGAGTAATAACAAATACAATGAGGAAAAACACATTATAAGAAAGTAAAGGTTTTAAGAGGGGATTCAAAATAGAAATTCCTACTTTCAAATCAAAGCATATACAACAATTACACATAATATCACATAAGCATTTACCAATTCCTATTTATTTTTTCTAAAATATGTTAAAATTGCAGATTCTGAAATATTTAGTATAAGTAAACAAATTCAGAAAAGAATCAGATTTCAAGAATAAGCTATCCTCCAGGTAACTATACATTAGGGATTCTTGACATTTTTATTGGTTATCCTCCATAACTTGATAGTAAGACTCCATTGCTGATAACACCATATACTTGAGTTACAGAACATGGAGAAATCAACCTGGTACTTACATGAAAGCATCATCCCTACTCACTAATATACATATATATATATATATATATATATATATATATATATATATATATATCATAATGTGCATGCCACCAAAAGAGAAAAATAACTAGTCCTTTTTAGCTATTAACACTATTAACACTGCAAACTTCAGTAATAACTGGGATGGCAAAATGTGGTTCAATACTGACACAAATGTTATGGCAATTAACACAGAGACAGACAACCGGTCAACATGCAGATTATAAGAAAGCACAAGGTAATAAGCATTAAATGGGGTATTTTATCACACTAATGCCCCCCACAGCTCAGGGATTATCTAAGAAAGGGAATCAGAAAGAATGGAAGAGCCAGATGTGGTGGAAAGAAAAAAAACCTGAGTCATCTGAACATCACAGTGATTGTGTCACCACCACACCAGTAGACTGATACTCCAGGTGATGGCCCCATGACTAAGAGCCTTTTAACAGCACAAATTAGACTCAGAGAATATTCTAGAAACAAAAGGAAAGCTTGTTTCTCTGTGATTTTTTTCTGTGATTCTGTACTGATCCAACCTAAAGCACGGTAAAATTTTTTATCAGGCTGGCATCCAAGGAAAGATGTCCACATGCCAAGTCACACCAGATAACCACAAAACCTACTGTTCCTATCAAAATGTTCTCCAATGAGTGTTACTTAATTGTAATACCCCAGGACACAGAATTGGAAAGATCAATAGTAAACAAATTCAACGAATTCAAGAAGGTTGAGGAAGACCTGAACAAATAGCTGAATGAACTGAAATGTTAAATAATAAATGCTTGAGTTATCAAAGAACAGACAATATATAGCCAAATTAAATAAAAGGACAATTCAAAATCTTAAAACTGAATTCAGAAAAGAAATATAAATGTTTAAGAGAACTCAAGCTGAAATGAAGATGGAATTGAGAAATTCATTAACCTATTATAAAATTTGAGGAAAACCTTTTAAGTAAAATCAATCTAATAAAAGATAGAATATTAAGACTTTAAGGTAAAGTTGTTAAAATTGGCTATTCAAGCAAAGAATTTGTAAATGGAAGGAAACATGTGGGGATTACAGGGCACTATTGAAATATAAAATCTAATTACAGGCATAGATGAAGGTGAAGAATCCCAGGTCAATGGGATATACCAGATTTTAACCATATCATAGGGGAAAAATGAAAACAACCCCTCAAATTAAGAAAATACATACATACAGACAAAAGAAGCACAGTGTTCATCAAACAGACAAAACCAGAACAGAAACTCCTTGCTACATGTTATAGTTAAAACCTTAAATAACAAAGAGAGGGTAAGGAAAGCTTTAAGAGAAACATTACAACTCATGTAACTGGGAATTCCATCAGAATAAGAGCTTGCCTTTTAATGGAAACTTTAAGAGACAGAATACTTTGAAAAATACATGTTCTCTCTTATTTGTTGATTTTGCTTCAAACCCTTAGGAGAGAATATATAATCTGACACAACCACAGAGACCAGAGAAATTAAAAAGGAGCATGGTAGGTATCTGAAAGAAGAACCCTGGACATACGAGATTAGTAGGACACATGTGCTACCAAAAGGGAAATTGGTATAAAACCAGGAAAGGGGGAATTTTACTAGAAAAATGGGGAGGAAACACAAAACAAGGAGAATTAGGAAGGAGGGATAGATAACACCAGAATGTTTGAAAAGTCATAAGGATGCATGATGCTTTACACTGACTTTAAAGAATGTATATATCTGTACATAAATAAGTGTAGTTTGACTGAAGACATTTCATCTTGAGTGACCATGCTTTCCCCTAAAAGCCATAGACTCTAACAAAAAATTCATGCTAATCAAGGAACACTTCTCTGTAACTGAAGTTTTCCTATGTCCCACCCGGTCCCTGAGGTCCCACAGTCCAGCAGCCGCTCAGACCCAATGAACACACAGAGGCTTATATTAGTTACAAACTGTATGGCCTAATGGCTTAGACTTCTCTCTAGCTAGCTCTTACATCTTAAATTAACCCATTTCTATAAATCTCTACCTTGCCACGTGGCTTTTGGCTTACCAGTATCTTTACATCTTGCTTCTCATGGTAGGGGGCTAGCAGCATCTCCTCTGCTCTGTCTTTCTCCTTCCTCTGAAAATGTTTGGATTTTCTGCCTGCCTCTAAGCTGCCTTGCTATAGGCCAAATGGCTTTATTAATCAACTAATCAGAGCAACATATATTCACAGCTTACAGAAAGACGTTCCCTCATCATCTCTCCTTGATATCTGATCAGGAAAGTCAAAGAGACTCTTAAATTAAAATAAGCTATTGTTGCCAACGGTTGCCTTCTAGAATTTGTTGTAAGGCCCACATATTTCAGACACAGGAATTGGAGAAATTGAACTGGACCTGATCTGAAGGCCTCCTCCTTGTGAGATAGTTCTCATAATATTTGAAGGTGTGTTGCAAGTGTCTGGGGGAGAAAAATAAGCACATTTACAGCATTACCCAGCTCTAAAGTTGAAGAAACACAGCACTGATCAGCATGGAAAGGTAACCAAAGGTGGATGTATATCTTGAGGACAATCAGTGGCCATCCAATTGAAATTAATTTCGTTCAATAGGAGGAAATTCATGCCTATACTGTAAAATCAACTATCTGTGTCTGTTGAATACAAGGACATTAGAGGAAATCTATCCACTGGCATTTTCCCCAAACAATAAACTTTCTAACTACATTCTAAACACTCATGTGCACATTCACAAATCAGTGTAGCTCGTGACTCATGCATCTCATGTCTCATCATAGTAGTTTATTTTTTGCAGTAAATGCAGACCATTACAAAAATAAACAACTGGTCAAAAAGCAGAGAATAAATGAACTTGAAGTGATCAATCCCAATTGATATATATATATACAATAGCTAAGGCTCAAGAAACATTACAGAGGTGGGGAAGAAAAGATCTGAAAAACATCAAATGGACTCAAGAAGCTGTATTTATATAACACATACAACATTAATTTAAAAAGTCATAAATTTGAGTTGAGGTACAAGGATGGAGCTGAAGGGGAAGAGGAAGGGGTGTACAATATAAATATTTATAAATATAAAACTCAATAAAATTAAAAAAAATTAAGAATTAAAGAACAGGAGGTAATTATGTATGGAGGTGGGAGCTGATTAAGAGTTTGGAGATACCAGACTCTGCTGACTCCCCATGGGAGGCCTTAGCTTCTGGTAGTAGGGAATGGGGGTTGGGCTGGGGGGAAGGCTGGAAGGGCAGGAGGAGGGAAGGAGGGATCTGTAATTGGCATGTAAAATGAATAAAAAATTTCTTAATAATTTAAAAAAAGAAAAAAAACCGTTTGGATAAGTGAAGAATATGATAAAAATATATTGTGTGTAATCGCTGAATGATTATTTGAGATATTATTATATCTTTACTACTAGGGATATTACAAAAGGAATATTTTTCACAAATAGTTACATATTTATGTACGTAAATTTACATTATATAATTATAATTTGACTCAACAAATATTTTAACTTGAAAAAATGTACATGTGTAAATAAATGAATGCCATTTTTTAGAAACAATACAAATAAAGGATTGTGTTTGTTACTGCATCTGTTGTTGGGGTCCTAGCTAGAATCCATATGATAACAGGTTAATGAGGTCTATTGTTTTGAATGCATACTATTGTTGATAAATAATTTAGAATCTAACTGGGAAGGGAGCTTGAAGACTATTTTATTAGAATTTGAGAGAACACAATCAGGGCCAGAAAGACGTGAATATTGCCAAATACCTGAAGGAGAGAGATGTTTGAAATGAAGAATTAAAGCTATGTCATTCACAAGCAGACTCAGAGATAAAAGGAGAGGAGATTCCTTCACAGAAAGGAAGCCTACAGTTTCAAGGAAAGGATGCTTATGCTTTGGAAAGAGAGATTAAAAGAAAAAGAAAAATTTGCACCCAGAAATGTGGGAAGATTCTACAATTCTACACAATAAAAGTCTTCAAGCATTGGAACCATGGGGTGGCTTTCTGGAAAGGCAAAGTAAATTATCTCATTAGGGGATAAATATTATTCCTATATTTTTACCATGGTTTTAGCTAAATCACTCTTTTCTAGGAGTGATCTTGTCATCTGGTAATTGACAAGCCCCATTGAATAAATTCCTAAAGAATGAGAAAGTGATTATGTAATAGTCTAATCATTGCAGTAGAGCAGAATGTCAGAAACAGAGCCTATTTTTTTTACCAGGAGGTAAGAGCTTTCCTATAATAATCTCAGTATCTTTCTATACTCAAGGGCCTCCCCTGCTACTGTGATATTCAACCATCAACTGTTCATAAAATCAGTATAAAATGGGGTGAATTTTGAAAAATAGTTGTAACACAACTTTACTATGAAAATATGGAGACCAGTGTTCTAAGATGTTGACTAAAAATGATTAGTGTATAGACTAGAGTTTAAATCACACCTTCATTATAGGCTCCAGGAAGGAGTATGAAATTTAGGACTTGAAAAGAAAAGAGATCTCTCTTCTAAAACTATTGGCTAAACAACTACAGATTTGCCATCCTAGCCAAGGATAAGAATGGAACTTCACTAGAGTGAGTGACCCAAAATTACTCAACAAATATCTACCTCCTGTCCTCATCCTAATTATAATCATAATCATAATTTAAAAGGGTAAAACATTATATAGACAGTACAGAGTTACCATTCTCATGATTTTGAACAAAGAAAAAAAAAGAAGCAATAATTACTGCCCAAGATATTACTCATAGAACAAAACTGACAATATAGGACTTATTTTATAAATTTATGAATATAATGTTTACTAACTGAAAATTGGCAATAATGCTAAATAAATACCAAAAATCGAGAGATAGTTATTTTCATATATTAACACCAAAATTTTGAATCCATTTAAAAATTTCGCATCATCTAGGGTGATACTATGACACTAATTTAATTGGAAGTTTGCAGTTGATGTGCAAGATCTTGAGGAAATCAAGATACCTAAGGGGATATCCTGAAATGCATGTCTGCTGTGTCTTTTGCCCAACGATGAATTGTTCAGCTCTAATTTAGTTCACATGGAGTGGGTAAACATTTGGTGACATGGCCAGTAGCTTCTAGGGACTAATTCTAAAGAAGTGAGTGAGTGAGGGGGTAACATAAACGTATGTGAATGAATCTGTCAGAAAGAATATAATTTACGATTGCATTTGTATTTTAGGTTAGATCTCACTGAATAATGATGAGACCCTGGATAATCAAGTGAAAGAGATGACACTTTCTTAAGACAGCTATGCTTTCACAGCTATGCTGGTGTGTGTTTGATAAGTTCACAAAAATTAATACGATATCAAGTATGGAGGTAATACTTAGACTACCCAACATAAATTTCTCCTCTGTAAAGCATACATGATCTCAATATACAAAAACAGATGATCAATCCTGAGGTCCAAAGTGCCACCATTTATAAGTAGAGGTTTTACAATGGGACATCAAATAGTTACAGATGCCTTTCATCATGAGAGATATTGATCTATTTAAAAAGATACCTTGTACATGAATGTGCTCCATAAATTTTTTCCCATATGGTCCCCAGAGATAGGCTCTCTGAAGCTGATTCTTCACAACGTTTATTTGTTTTTCGTTTGTTTGTTTTGTTTTGTTTTTTTGTTGTTGTTTTGTTTTTTGAGACAGGGTTTCTCTGTGTAGCTTTGGAGCCTATCCTGGAACTCACTCTATAGACCAGGCTGGCCTGGAACTCACATAGATCCCCCTGCCTCTGCCTCCCCAGTGTTGGAATTAAAGGCGTGCACCACCATGCCTGGCCTCTTCACAACTCTTAGAAGGAACAAACTCTGCAGAAAGGTGACCTAAAATTAAGTCTCCCACTAACAGAGAGACAAATTTCTGTTGTTGAAACCAACTGGTGTGTGATACTTCAGTACAGGAGTTTTAGAAAAGTAGAACAATTGGAGAAATTGTGATACATTATTAATTTTCTTTTAAATTTAAGTTTGAGTAGAACAGTATTTAGAAGAACTAGGCAACAAGTTATTGTCTGTTATTCTTATCACATTTTCTTGATTAATAAACTCTTGCTTACGAGTGGAAAAATTTATCCTGTTGTTCAAAGACGTGCAAAAGTTGGAATTCCAATTTGAAGCCAAATTTGCCCCTTTCAGAGGTAATGAGTGAGCTTGTGTGCTGAGATGATAGACAAAGTTTGTGCTGGTGTCTTATGAATACCTTCACATCTGCCCCACAGCTGGACACTAGAGGCACCTGCTCCTATCCATAGTAGCTGCTGGTAACATCTGCACTTCCTGATTACTTGAACAGCAGTTATGAATTTCTTGGCATTCACTTCCAGGCTTTCTGACATTATTTTAAGATTCCAATTCCTTGTATTACATTCTTGGCAGTTTGCAATACCTAAAGCCATCTCAGATTTATTAAACCAAATACACATTTTCTCAAACTTCATAAAACAAATTATAATTTAGAAATAAGGATCCTTACTTAATCCAAAAGTAATGAAAAACTCTACAGAATATTACAATGAAAGCACAATTGTGTGACCTTTACAAGAAAAAAAGATCCATTTTATTCTCCCAAGAAAAACAGTAATTGATACTTTTCTTACCCCTGCCACACATTGTCTCGTAAAATGTGTAAATGATGAATATCTAAAAGCATTAATATTAGTGTCTTGTCAACTCTGGGCAGTTCACAGAGCTTAATGAACTAAGATCAATGGCAACAGTTTCTGCACCTCCAGAGTCACCATGACTTAAGGGGAGGAAGGGAAGAAGATCCTGAAGATTGCCAGAAAATAGTTTACATGTTTGATTATTTTATGTGATATAAACTGAGACTGCTGTCAAACTGAATTCATCTTCTAGAAAATTACATTACATTTTCTCTTACAAAACAGACAGGTATTAGCGACACAAAGTAAATGTCGTGCATAGCTGTCATGAGGTAATAACTACTCTGGGGAATTACACGCACTTGGTTAAGTTCAGCATTTCTTCCTACCTTGGGATATGGATAGATTACGACAAGAATAGCCCTCTTCATTTTGTCTCAAAAATACAATTAGTATAGTACTTTAGTACTATTCAAAGTTAAGTCTAGAATTTCTGTGATGGAGATTGTAGGTATTCAGCATTTATAACTGCTTCTTCAACGTTTAGTCCTGTTCCTTCTACTGTTCCATTCGTAATCATTCTGTTATTCTAAATTCTCAGTACAGACTAATTGTGTTTTCAATGACTTCCTTGTTGCTGAGGTTGGGATTTTATTTAGATGTGTGTGTTTATGTCCAATACTAAACAGTTCATGTATCCAGCATTAGAAGTAGCTGTTATTAAAACTTCATTTCTAAATAATTTCAAAATGACAACGCTGAGACAGGCCCTGGTGAATCCTCATTCTGTATTGTTCAGATTCCCATTAAGTCTGTAGTCTCCCAGAAACAGGTACTCAACTATACTGAGGGATTTGAATTATGCACAGAAAGTCCCATGGGCATATTAATTAAAATCAATTTGTGTAATTATCTAGCATAGAGATTCCTGTATCAGATTATTATATCACATGTTGAAAATACATAATTTGGTAGATTCAAAGTTCAGTAATCTTGAAGATCATATAAGTATTATGCACTCTTCCTCCACCAATGAATGTAGGTATAGAACCAAGGCAGAGTCCTTAGGGATGCTATGCAAGGGGGTGAAGTTCGGAAGATGAAATGTGAGCAAAGGGTACCAGTAGGGAACTCTTAGGAATAGCCCTGAGCTTTTTCATGTTTCTCACGTCTCATAGTCTGCAGCCAGGTCACCAGGCAGTCCGGAATTCTAGAACTTGTTTTTAGCACAGTGAGCAAAAACTATCAGGACAGATTTCTGGAAAGAATAACAATCACAGTAAAGATCCAGCAAATTGTCTATTATTGGGAATTATTCCTCGGTTTGAAAAGATAAAGAATAAGCTAGATTTCAAACAAAAAACTTAGAGCAACTCCCCAGGGATTGGAGTTGTTTGATTGTTTCTGATGTTTATTTCAGAGTAGAAGTGACATAAGAAACTGCAAGGTTTTCTGGGTGACAGCTCTCAGGATCTCATAATTCTGGTTAGAGGATCTAGAAGGGATGGTACTTGCAATGAAAGAGAATGAGAATCGTAGGATATATACCGATTCACTCCATTAGTTTTGTGTGAGTCAAACTCTAGAAAAGCATGCCCATGTTCAGATATAAAACTGACAGTTAAACCACTACTCAACTCCCAGTGTAATTCCCAAACTAGACTTACATGAAAAAGGGTTAAAAGAGCACTGTCAAGTCCTTAAAATGCAGCCAATATTTAAAAAAAAGATCACAGTATACTTGAGCTAATATATCAGCTAAATTATTGCAATATTTTCCTGCTAAAACAAAAATATTGATAATATTCATAAAAATTAAAAATTCAATATTTTACCAAGTGATAAAGGAAATTGTAGTGTTAAAATGGAAATTATTCACCAAATAGATACTATAAAGATAACTATAAATGTTGGCAAAATAACCAACAGATGGCAAATATTGGAAAGGCATGGTGGCCTAGGCGGTGGTGGCATATATCTTTCATCCCAGCACCTGGAAGGCAGAGAGGCAGGTGATCTCTGAGTTTGAGGCCAGCCTGGTCTACAAAGCAAGTTCCAGGACAGCCAGGGCCATTACACAGAGAAATCCTGTCTCAAAAAACAAAAATAAAAACAACAAAAAAGACATAATAAGTACCGAAGATATAGTTTGAAGTAAACATAAATAACTTACCTTAGCAGGTATTATATTTATATATATATATATATATATATATATATATATATATGAATATACATATATGTATAAATACATATATGCATGCAATACTAACTGATGAAAAAAATGGCCCGAATTTGAAGAAGAGTGTGGAAGGGCATAAGGGACAATTTGCAGGAAAGAAACGGAAGGAATAATTGCTTAAATTAAATTATAATCTCCAAATTTATTTTTTTTTTAGTGTTTGAACTGAACTCCTTTATTAACAACATAAACTTTAAAATATAAATACAGTCTCTTGAGAGCCAGATAACCTCATTTTACTGTTTTCTTTTAGCATACTTTTATAAAAATAACAGTTCTCTATATGACTAAGTTTCTTCAAACTTTTGTTTTGGTTTGTTTTTTGTTTTTTTTTTTTCTTTATTAAGAAATTTTCTACTCACTCTACATATCCCACCTCCTCCCTCCTCCCCCCCCAGCCCTCCCTCCCAAGCCACCCCACATCCTCACATCCCCCAAATCAAGGTCTCCCATGGGGAGTTAGCACAGCGCAGCTCACTGAGCCTAGGCAGGTCCAAGCCCCTTCCCACTGCACCAAGGCTGCACAAGGCATCACACCACAGGCACCGGGTTCCCAATGTCCAGAAATTTTAATGAAGGGAAAAGAGATCATTTTTGCTCTGACATCAAGATACTACAGCTCATCAGTGCAGGGAATACACAGGAGTAGTACTGGAAGTGACTTGTCACACTGCAGGAAGAGGAAAGAAACACATGCTACTCAATGGCTTTCTTCTTTTAATTTAGACCAGTACTCTAGGCCACGGACTGGTGCTGCTCACCTTTAGGGTAGGTGTTTGTCCTTCAAAGAACCCATCTACAGACTCTGTCATAGAGATGCCCAGAGGTTTGTCTTCTTGGTGATTCTAGATCCTGACAAGTTGACATTCAATAGTAGCTATCACATCTATTGAAATATTTAATAAGATGAGTAAATATTATTGAGCTAATGAAGGATACTTCACATTGATGCTGCAGTGAAATATTTAAATAAGTAAAAGCACAAACGGGCGAAAAACTGTGAAGACCATTGAGAAATGGAGGAAAAATAACAAAAACAGACTGTTCTATGTTAGCAGTAATAGAATTTAACAACGGAAGAATAAATGTGGCACAAAAAGAAGATGGCATAAAAAATAAGTGTTTGGTGCAAAACACCATCATATCTATAACTAACAATCAAGAAAAATTATCCTAATATTTGGAGTAAAACAACTCAAAGTATTTAAAAAAGTGATCAAGGCTGTTCCTGAAGGACAATAGAGAATACTTTGAATTGAATGAAAATGAAATTGAAACATGGAAAATTTTGTAGAATCACGCTTAACCAGTGCTTTGAGAAAACTGTGTGCCAGACAGTGATTAGAACAAAGAAGATACAAAGTCCCAGGTGGGCAACATGGTGTTTAATTTTAAGAAGTTCCAGCAAAGGAGATAAAAAATAGATGTGAAACTAAGTGAAGTAGAAAGAAAAGCCATAGATAGAAGTAAAAGCAATTAAACGTTGGTCTACTGGACTCAACTGATAAACTTCTTGAAAGATGTAATGAACAATAAAGTCACACACAAAGCAAAAGCGAGCAGTGAGAGTCCAGATACCACCGTAGACAGCACAGGAGTTAAGTCATGAAGTTATGCTGCGTGTAACTCTGGATGCATGCATTTGGCAATTTAGATTAAATGAATAAGTCACTCTTATCAATACCATTTTTATTTAGCTGAAAATAAAAGCCAAAAAGGAGAATGAAAGGGCATGACTCAGAAGTAGGTATAAAATTGTCCTAATTTCTAGGTAAAATAATTTTTTTTCTGACAAAAATATGTTAGAAATATGTAAAAAAGTCTCTCACTAATAATAAAGTAATAAATTTATGGGAAATATATTCAACAGGAAGGTACCACCCAGGATATATAAATATCTCTGTGAATTAAAAACAGACTGGTAGGGAGTTCCAGGGCAGCCAGTGGTGCCTTTTGAGAATGTCACAAAGGCACAAAAGAACAAGTCAAAGAGAGGGAAGAGCGATTATATGAGCAAGGGGGGTCAAGATCATGATGGAGAAACCTACAGATAGAACTGAACCAAGCTCATATGAACTCATGAACTTTAGACTGACAGCTGTGGAACCTGCATGGGACAGGACTAGAAACTCTGCATACAGGAGACATTGTGTAGCTGGGTCTGTTTGAGGGGCCCCTGACAGTGTGATCAGGATTTATCCCTGGTAAATGGGCTGGCTTTCTGGATCCCATCACCTACGGACTGATACCTTGTTCACCCCTGATAAAGCAGGAAGGGGCTTGGTCCTGCCTCAACTGAATGTACCAGGCTTAACTGTCACCCCATGGGGGAACCTAATCTGAGAAGATGATGAGGGGTGGGAGAGAAGGCAGGAGCAGGGAGAAGTAGGAGGGATGAGAGGGGGATCTGTGGTTGGTATGTGAAATGAATTTAAAAAAATTAGAGAGAGAGAGAGAGAGAGAGAGAGAGAGAGAGAGAGAGAGAGAGAGAGAGAGAAAGGGGAGTAGGTCAGCGGACATAGTGGGGTAGGAAGAGAGAACTAAATGGTGAAGAACAACTGAATTGGAAAAATGCAAAGGGAATGAATGACAAAGGCATTGAAAAGACTCTTAAACAAAGGAACAGATAACAGAATATGTATGCAGAAGGCTCTCAGTGAATTTCTTCACTAGGAAGGAAATCCACGCAGGTTTTCCTATACAGAAATTAGAATTATTTATGTATTTTGGTAAGATCACATGCTACTATGGATTCATAACAAATGAAACTAGTGCATATGACTCTTCAGAGTACAAAAATATCCCGCCACTGAGTAAAACGGCTTACTTCTTAAAAGAGTGCTAATCTTGTGTTCTTTGTTTACTATCTTCTGTCTCAACAATCTTGATTGCCGTAATTGATCCCAGAAAAGTAAGAAGTGGTGTTTATAGTAAAGTATGTACATACATGACTACATAAGTGCTGTTTAAAAAATTTAATAACTGTAAACTATTAAAATATCTTCAGAGTGTGAATGAGCTTTTTTTAAAGCACCACATCCTTTGAATAAAATATATTTCAGAATATTCATGTTTGTTTTTAGATGTACCAACACATTTGCCAAAATTAGATTTTATTGATTTATCCAGAAATATTTGTGAATCTTCAGGGCTAAGTTAAGTCAGTCTCTAGTGTTACTGGTTGTGTGTGTCCCTTTTTATGACTTTCTAAAAATGATAAAACTATAATGAGGGAGAAGAGGTCAAACAAGGAGTTATCAAAAATGAGAATGGGATGACCAAGGACCACAAAATGCCCCCCACTCATTGGCTTTGTTTGTGGACAAATCCCTGTATGCCTTCATTGTATTGGTTTCCAAGGATATGTGTAAAATGCTTATAAAGCCATATCCTGAACTAATGGCAAAGTCACTAAATGCTAGCTGACAGAGTAAAAGTATCCATTATAATATGAAATGATGATTTAGTTTTATTTCACATCATCTAAATGTTGTCAAGCTCCAATTCAGGACTCTACTTGAATTTTACTTGTAACCGTTACACATGGATATCTGCTAACTATTCATCTTACACCACTTGGGATCATTAGACTCCAGTATTACATATTTACACACACATTTTCACACATACACACATTTTCTAAGATTTTAAAGTAGGTAAATCAACACTAAAGACTACCATATCTAAGTTGAGAAAAGCAGTATATTCATGATAATTTTGTATTTTGAGTAGTTATCAACCCAAACACAACACATTCGTCAAATAAGGTATTCAACGGCATGTGTTACTAAAGCAATAGTTAGCAAAATTTCCAGCTTTCTGGATTGTTGTGAGTGGTTAAATGCTATTCCTTGCAGGCCATTTCAGATTTTTATCTGATCTTTGCCATCGTAGGAGCTTTATCTGTTAGATGACACTTTTCACTCAAACAATGCTATTATCACTTCATAACTGAGGAGATGCAATTTGAACCAGATATTCTCTCTGGTTGTTGTTGTCGATGATGATAATGGCAGTGACGATAAACCTAGGAATCACTAAGATCAAATGCGGATAGATAACCTGACCTAAACCTATCATATTGCTTATGGACAAACTTTGCATCGTTTTGGTGGAAAGAGTCCAGGAATAATTCTTATTCCCATAGCTTAATGGGAACTCCTTCGATCAAAGGTGATGTGAATTTTACATAAATCATATGATTGCTGTGCTGTGGGCAGGTTGATTAATTAAGGAGAAGATCTTATGAGAGTTGCTTAGGTAGTAAAAGTGATCCATTTTTTGGTTACATTGTTTTACAGGAGAATAAAGGAACAAAGAAGGAAGGAAGAGAAGAAGGAAAGGAGAAAAGAGAAAGGGATGGAAAGAGGAATGTGTAGAAGAAAGGCAGGGAAGAAACTAAAGAAGTAATGAAAAATCAGAGGTAAGAAAGAGGGAAGAAAGGAACGAACAAAAGAAGGAAAGAAGGGAAAGGGGGAGGGGTGGGAAGGAAGGAAATATAAGTTTTGCAGGAGAAAGAAGTGAGTACAATGATGTTGGAAGGACCATCAGGGATAGACATGGCTATATGTAAAAAGTTCAACGAGAACAGCCAATATTTGAAATGTCAGGTAATAACTACATGAAAAATCTTTACATATTCTTACTTAGTAAGGATCTCTTTCAATACTGCCATTCACTTTTAGTAAGTGTTTCCATTATAGTAATAAGCTGTTATTACTATAAAAGACTTGGGTTTAAACATCTTTTTCCTACCAGCTCAGACACAATACTGTTTGTTGCAAAAGTGGATTCTTCTCTGCTGGGCGATGGTGGCATATGCCTTTAATCCCAGCATTTGGGAGACAGAGGTAGAGAATCTCTGATTTTGAGGCCAGAGATTTTCAGGACAGTCAGGGCTACAGAGAGAAACCCTGTCTCAATAAACAAAACAAAACAAAGAAAAAAAGAGATGTCTTTATAAAATTTATTCATATTGAAGTTCATTTACCTTAAATATTAGAAGTATTTTCATAAAAATAATTAAATATATTATTTTTGGGTATAGGTATAGATTGGTGGTGGGACAGATGCATAATGTTCTTAAGGCTTAATAACTGGAATTCTTAACACTGTTAAAGGTATATATAGTATAAGAAAAAATATAACTGAACTATTTTCATCTCCACAAACATTAATTATAAAATTATTCTTGGCATGTTGCTAAAGTCTATTTTAAGTATAATCAACCTGACATAAAATTAAGTATATAAAATGTCAATGAATTTTTATATTGCATAAATAAAAATGATAAAGGGCAAAAGACATCATATAATAATATATCTATAACGGACCTTTTTGTTCTGGAATTGGCTTTTTATTAAGGGGAAAGACCTTATACAAATAAATCTACAGTTACATTTAATTATCTCCATAGAGCAGGTTGCATTGTCTGTACACTGTTGGGTAGAACAAACTGTCTACCTAGCAACCACTTGCATAGTGTACATAAACACAACTTAGTTTTCCAAGATTTTACCCTTTTAAAATAATAAAATGTATTAAATACACATTAAGCTGCACCTTTTCTGGATCTGATCCTTCAACATTTGAAATGACTATTGATTTTTTTCGTACTAAAAATTGGAAGTGCAGTGCAGTAGCTATTTGCCTTAAAAGTCTGCAGATGTTAGACTCACATACTTTTCAGTTTTGTTGCTATAGCAATCTCTACAGGGAAAGCAAAATAAAAAGAGGAGAATTAATCTGCCTTATAGTTTAGGTTCCTAGAGTGAACCCCTGTGTAGTGAGTGCGGTAATTAAGTCTTGTTTACTATGTTTTCTTTAAAACCTTTGATGGACATGATGATATCATCACTGCCTGATTGATTTTTCACATAAGGAAACAACCAAAATTAATTGCCCTAATCCTCACACAAGGACAACACATACATTCTGAGCGAAAGCAAATTGCTTCTCTGTAGCTTTTTAACAGCTGGATATTTTGAATTTCCTTTTTCATTTTATTTCGGTATTACAGGAGAACACATTCTCAGGGAGGGAAAAATTGTAATCCGTAGGTTAAGATTTTGGATGTGGAGCATGAAATGGACAGAACAAAAGGACCTGCTCTTAAATTAGCGCAACTTCCCCCTTGCTACAAAGTGACAGCAGGAAATGAAAATCTCTTCATACCAAAGAACTTGTTCAAAGAAAGGTGCAGCTTAAATTTGGGTTGACAACTGAATTCTAGGAGCAAGTTATGCTTTTAAAATATGGCACCATCTCAAATTTTATGCAAAACAAAAAGGGCTACATTAGTTCTTATACCAATCATTGTATAAGGCTATTTCAGAACGATAAAAAGAAAATATTCTGATGCGTTAATTTCTTTTTACATGAATGAGTACTAATTTTTCTACATATCCTTTCACAATCAAGACATATCTATTTCTTAATCAAATAAAAACAAATAAATTCTCCTTTAGAAAACAACCTTAACTTCAAGTAGTCATTCCCAGTATAAGCTGGCGTTTGCTTTGATGCTTTTAACATTCATAAATTGTTCTTTCAATTTTGCAATTAATGGCTCTATATGGTCTCAATTTCAGAATTCATTTTACGTTCTCATTCATGTATCCCCACATTTTGTCTCTTTTTTGTAGCAAACATATGACCACGTTTCAAAAAACTAGAAAACCTAATTTCTCGTTTTATAAGCAGATTGAAGATAACTACCTGCATGACCTCCTGTAATTAATTCAGTCAGGTGCAATAACAGGGTTTGATTAGCTAACTGCCTATTCTGGAACAATTTTCTCCTTATGATAGAGGAACGCTTTCTAAGTTTGAAACCAACGTCAGCACCAATGTGCCTTCCTTACTTCCTTTTCAGATAGTCAACGAAAAGGACAAATGTTTTTGATACTGACTGTCATTCAATGTTGATTCTATCTGCCTTAACAACATCATTTCTGCATCTTCATTTCCAACAAGATAATGCTTACCTACTATGGAGGCACTTCTGACCTAAGTGCTTAAGCCCAGCGCACCATTAGAAGTGCCTGTCAGCGATGTGTGAACAAGAATTGCCTTCAACCTTCCCAGCTGTAGGAAGCCAGTGCCTGCCCCACCACAAGCAGTTTTTACTTATCTTGCCATTTTTATTTAGCACTACTGGCTGAACAGCAAGGCCTCTTAAAGAAACCCTGTCTTTCTTTCTCTCTTTCTTTTTTCCTTCCTTTCTCCCTCCATCCCTCCCTCCCTCCCTCCCTCCCTCCCTCCTCCTCCTCCTCCTTCTTCTTTTTCTTCTTCTTCTTCTTCTTCTTCTTCTTCTTCTTCTTCTTCTTCTTTCTCTCTCTCTCTCTCTCTCTCTCTCTCTCTCTCTCTCTCTCTCTCTTCTTTCTTTCTTTCTTTTCTTCCATCTTTCTTAGACCCTACATGGAAATGCACCCCACATTTGGTGCCAAAATGTTGTTGGCTGCTTTTTACTTTTTTTTTCTTTGTTCTTTTGGGGGCCCTGCCAACCAGCCAACAAATAAATTACACACGGGGACTTATTCTTAATTATAAATGCTCGGCCTTGGTTTGGCTTGTTTCTTGCCAGCTTTTCTGAACTTTATCCTCTCTACATTTTGATTCTGGAATTTTTTCTTGCTTTACTTCTCTATCTATTGCTTTCACTCTTACTCCATGACTGTCTGGGTGGCTGAATGGCTGGCCTCTCCTTGTTCTCTTGCTCTTTTCTTTTTTTTCCAAGATTTGTCCTTCTATTTATTATCTCTGCCTGCCACCCAGGCCAATCCTTTCTCCTGCCTTGCTATTGGCCATTCAGCTCTTTATTAGACCATCAGGTGTTTTAGACAGGAAAGTAACAGCTTCACAGAGTTAAATAAATGCAACATAAAAGAATGCAACACAGCTTTGCATCATTAAACAAATGTTCCACTGCATAAAAAATGCAACAAAGCTTAAAATAATATTCTACAACACATTGGTACTGTCTGTTAATTACTGCTTTCTTTGGGGCATAATTGTCAGTGAATTCTACTTGCTTCAATGACATTTCAAAGCATTTAGAACCAAAAGATACTGACATTCATTTATTAAAGACTATTTACAGGTTTTCCTTAGTACCTTTACAGTAGTCAGTACAATAGATAAATACACAACATATACACATATGTAGTCACATAAAGTTATATTAATAACTATTTATTTACACATATATAGATTAATACAAAACCAATGGTTTTATATGTATAACAAAACATATCAACATGTGATCCATATTTTTAAAGAAGTAATGTTCCTTCAGAAATAGTACCAATGAAATATTGGAACTCTGAAATAGTGTTTCATTATGTTATGACCACTAATTATTAGGATTTCTAAAGGAGATATGTTGTTATTGTTTATTCATTGTCCAGAATAAGGGTTCTTCAGTGATGGAACATTGAATAAGATTAAACACTATTGCCGGGCGGTGGTGGCGCACGTCTTTAATCCCAGCACTCGGGAGGCAGAGGCAGGCGGATCTCTGTGAGTTGAGGCCAGCCTGGTCTCCAAAGCGAGTTCCAGGAAAGGCGCAAAGCTACACAGAGAAACCCTGTCTCAAAAAAAAAAAAAAAAAAAAAAAAAAGAATAAAAAAAAAGATTAAACACTATTATAGCATTTAAATTAAGAAATCATACTTATAATGAATAAATAAAATGTTTAATTTTTTCCAAAATGGTTATTATACTAGCTAAACATATCAAATTAAATTACTCAGTAATGTTCAGATATTTATTGGAATATAAACATTTTTTATCATTCTTAATTATTTCTGTTTAACACAATTATTTCTGTTTAAGAACAAAGAATCAAGACTGTGTACCAATTTTAAACAATTGCATAATGTTCTTAAGGCATTGGCTTTCATTCCAAGCACTGCAAAAAATAAATCAAAATCTAATAAATAAATGGAGAATTTATATGAAAAACAGAACCAAAAAAATTCCTCAAAAAATACAGTCAAAAATTCTTGTTAAATATGACTAACTCAAACACAATTAAAAAATTGCAGTCTCATAAATCTAGAGTAAAGTCATAAAATTATCTTCAATCACAAATATAACAGAAGATAGTCACAACTTTATGAAATGACATATTACATTAATTTAAAACCAAAGCAACACAAGTTTCATGTGTGTAAAGGGAAAAGAATAAGAAACCCTGTTCTTAGTGTTTAGCATTTGGTGGATTACACAGATTGTATGCATCCACTCTGCAGCTGGCACAATATGAACCAATTCCCTAGCAAATGTGTATTCATTAGCATCATGAAAACACTTATTAATTCTCCACATACCTTAAATTAATTCCTAATTAGAGACTAAAATGCCAAAGCCAAATGGGAAAAGCTGTATAAATTAAAAATAAATGAATTACTAGCATTAGTCATCAAATCAAAATGAAAACTAAAATTCTTTCTTATTATATGGTGAAGAAGCCTGTTAACATTCACAATCACTTTAATTGTGTTTTGGTTATTAAATTTATTATAATTAGATTAATGATGAAATGTACTTATGCATGAATTGGTCTCAAAATGAGAATGATGATTTGTTACAGGTAAATGTATCAATCACTATATTCTTTTATCTCTATAAATATTTAATTTTCTAATGGGAATAAGAAACCTTAAAGTAAAAGCACAACTTTCAAGAATCATCTAGGGAAGAAAAATTTCTACAAATTTAATTCCATGTATCTAAATAATAGGTATGCTGTATATATTTTGGATATATTTGCTCACTAATCTATATCTATATCTATCTACATATATATATGCTTCTATTTTGTTTTTCTTTTTTTGTTTTTTGTTTTTTTGGCTTTTCGAGACAGGGTTTCTCTGTGTAGCTTTGCGCCTTTCCTGGAGCTCACTTGGTTGGCCTCGAACTCACAGAGATCCGCCTGCCTCTGCCTCCCGAGTGCTGGGATTAAAGGCGTGCGCCACCAATGCCCGGCAAGTTTTTCTTAAGACTAGTTAGAGAGGTGAGTTGACCAAATGCCACTCAGCAAGCTACACTAGATGAAAACTTGGGGAAAAGCAAAATAGGCAAATAACATCAAAGCAAAGCAATAAATCTTGCACAGGTTAAGGCAGCTTTGGATTCTCTGAATAGGAAACATATGAAAGTAAATTTTACAAGCAATTAATGACAGAAGAGGAGAAACAGTGTGGTCTAGCAAAGCTTTGGGGTAGCTGACATAAAATATGAAAAAAATAAAGACAAAGATTGACAAAATACTGAATGTGTAGTGTGTGTGACATAATGGTGCTTTCTAGACAGGAGAGAAGCCAGAATTCACGTCACATCAGTAAGCAAGAACTTAGAAATGGTAAGGAATATAAAATATATTCAACTGGAAACCCCAAATGTCTATGTTTTGGTTACACTTTATTTATCTATCTATCTATCTATCTATCTATCTATCTATCTATCTATCTATCTATCTATCTATTTGTGTGTGTGTGTGTGTGTGTGTGTGTGTGTGTGTGTGTACACTTGTCATGTCATGCATATGGAGGACTGAAAACTACTTGTATGAGTTGGTCATCTCCCTCTACTCAGTGGGTAAAAGGGATCACTCCGAGGTTGTCAGTCTTGGAAGCCACCACTTCTACCTGCTGTACCATTTCCCCACCCTATAAAACATTTTTAAAAACAGCAATGATACTCATAAATCAGTACCTGACCCAGTTGTCATCAGAGAGGCTTCCTCTGGCAGCCAATGGGAGTAGATGCAAATACCTACAGCTAACCATTAGGGAAGCTCAGGGAACCACACAGAAGAAGGGAAGAAAGGATTGTATAAGTCAAAGGGGTCCAGAATACCAGTCAAGGCCCACAGAATCCACTAAGCAGGGCTAGTAGAGGCACACAGAGACTGAAGTGGCAATCACGTATCCTGCATAGGTCTACACTAGGGCCTCTGCAAATGTTTTGTGGTTGTTTTGCCTGGGGATTTTTGGGACTTCTAGCAGAGGTGCCTCTGACTCTTTTCTCTGCACTTTAACTCCTACTGAGTTGCCTTATTGAAATGCAATAAATCCACGGGAGTCTGGTAAGGAGTATTATGGAAATTTATTGGTGTAAATTGAGGAAATACGACAATGAATTTGATATGAGGGATTGTGCCTAGTCTCTTTGCCTTTGGTTATACAGTATTCAGTTGATATCCCTGGGATGCCTGCTCTTTACTGAAGGGGAACGTAGGAGGAGAGGTTCTGGGGTACAGAGGAGGGGAATTGGGGGAGTGAAGGAAGGGGTGAATGTGCTTCGGATGTATTATATAGGAAAAGAATAAGTAAAGAGAAAAAGGGAAGAAAAAGTAACTGAGGAAAAGGTTAGAAAAATTAGCAAGCAAGTATTTCCATACTTCACATACAGCCAAATAATAAATTATGGCAGTTCTACATTTAAAACTTTTAGGGAAACCATGCTGAATGTCATTTCTAATAGTACATAGTTTCTCTTTCTACATATTTTCATCATTGTGTCTCTTCTTTGTTCTCTCTCATTTGTTTTCATTCTTCAAATAATTATTTCAGGTAGAAATATACGCTATGTGATAACTTGGTATAGACATTTGGGTTCATGAGTTTCATTCATTTTTTTTTCAATCAGGCTATAGGTTTACAACTGTCCTCCAAGGTTCCCCCTACCTATATCTCACAAAGTTATCTATGTTGTATTTATTTTATTCACCTCAAAGTACTTTTAAATTTTCTTTGAAAATTTGAATATTAGTGTTTTGTCTTTAAACATAATTTGAAAACATTTATTGTTAAATAATATTATTCCATCATTTCCTGTAAAAGTGTATTACTTAAGCTTTCTAACTATTAGGTCTGTTTGATGACTGTGTATATGAAGCTACATTTATAATCTTTAAAAAGTAGTTCAAGAAATAATTCAGTCTACTCTGAATGTATGATACATTTGTTTGCATTGTTTTATTAACTGAATTTGTTCTTTGACAAAGCATACATGTAGAAAATGCATTCTGATTACACAGATAACCACTCTTATTCCCAACCCACTTCTATCAATTTCCATCTTAAAAATCTACTTTCTCCCATTGCTATCTATTTGATTGATTGTGACTCTCTGAACTTAACAAGAGCCATCTGTATTACTATGGTATTGGGGTTATCTATTGCAACCCAGTAGACTGATAACTGATCATGTAACTGAAAACAAAGACACTCTTCTGGGACTAGAGACATGTTTCAGTAGTTAAAAGCACAGGCTGCTCTTGCAGAAAATCCAGTTTCAAATCCAATGCCCATATTGTGCCTCTGAATCTTCAGTAACTCCATTTCAGAGGGTCTGATGCTCTCATTTTTGTGTCCATGGTTACAACACATATTTTGTGCACAGGTATACATACAGGCAAGACAATGACCACAAGACAATGTCCCAATACACATAAAATAAAATCAAGGACTCCATGACTCAGTAGTTCAGCAGTGAAGCGGATGGTCTTGTAGGCCCCACCTTCATTCATGATTGACTATTGACAGGACCAGTAGTGTACAAACCTAATTTCAGTAATCACATATGCTATGGGTTCATGATTATAATTGCTGTCTTGTCACTCTTCTTGACTTTCCATCAGAACTAGTTGATAAGACCTGTTTGCTGAAAATATCATAAACATCGATTACAAGATACAGATGAATCAAGTTGGAACTAATCAAAACTTGCTCTCTTTTGGCTAGCTTTCATAATGCTATGCAGGTTACTGGGGGAGAAAAGGCATCAAGGGTCTGCTATGAAATCTGCAGACTACAGTTTCCCACCTACATCATAAGATAAACCCATTTGTGGAATAGTGTGCTGCAACTCTTAAGGGAATTAGCTACCAGTTCTGTAATTAGGTTTGCGTTCTGCTCTGAAGGAATCCATGACTGATAGTAAAATTCCAGTAAAAAATCCATGTTTGGGGAAATCATAGCTTCCTAGTAGATACATAGTAATTATTTTATTTTTTGTCATAATGTCAAACTACCATCTAAATATTTGTGCTTATATCCATAGATGAATGCTATTTTAACCTTAATGAGAGAAATCTGTCTTTTTAATCAATGGAGGTGAATACTGAATCATGACTGCTTGAGATTCTGAGAATAAATTTTAAATGTTCAGCTCTAACAAAGATAACCTCTAAATACCACCATCGCTAATATTCAGAGAACTTTGTGGAAGAGTGATACAAATAATGTAAGAGTCTGAAGATAGGAGAAGGGCTGTGAAGTTACCTGTTATTTGACATAAGCTAAGTCAACTAAAATTGGAATTTGAATTTCTTGTGAATTTGCAGATATATATATATACACACACACACAGTTTCTCTGTCCATTATTGTTTGTAAAAACTGGACTCTATGATTACTATAATACTCAGTTGACTTAATCTTTCTTTAATTATGTTAATATTTTAGGCATTTTATGATGGTCACAGGTGAATACATGTTTATTATTGCTAAACTTTATTCTTGAATTATTATTATTAACTAAACAGCCTGCATTGTCTCTAACATTTTCTCTTAGATTCCAGCAAGGACTAAAGACTAGCAACTCCCAAGAAATCCTCTGAAACTAAACACCAGATTGGGACTGCTGAGGCATCCAGTCTTGTGGATTTAACAACTAAGGGATTTTTTCTATCAGGAGATAGCTATTGTTGGTCTACGAGGACCACAGCCTACAAACCATTTTAATAAATCCCATAAATAACTTCATTCTATCAATTCTGTCTCTTTAGAGAACCCCGAGTAATCCATGTATTTAGCAACTTGCCTAGACTAATTCTCTGGTCACTATTTACCTTGGACTATATAGCAAATAATATATATTTTTCGTTATATGTTTTATATATGTCAGAGAGCAAGTTAGAGAGAGAGAGAGAGAGAGAGAGAGAGAGAGAGAGAGAGAGAGAGAGAAAGAGAGTGATGTGAAGAAACAGTCATGTTAAATAAGTCGTTCCAAGATAAATTTCTGTGACAGAGTGACAAGGTTACTCAAGGATCATTTTTAGATTTTGTCTACCTTTTGTTCTTTTATATTTAATATCTTCATTAATTTTTAGCATTCATTAACTTTAGGAAACAAGGTTAAGCATATATTTTCAAGTTATTTTATAGAAAAAATGAATAAAACACTAAGACTTCATGGAACATTCCATAAATATATTTGCTAAAACTTGTATTCCCTTGTATAATATAGGCCTGCTTTGATTTTGAACAATAATAATTTGACACTGTGTTTGCAGTCAATACAATAATGAGATGATACATTTCAAGGAGAGGAGACATCTCCCTTGTATTAATAGTCTTTTATTGCAATTCGATTCTCTTCTAAACATTACAGGTATCATCTCAAACTTCAACTAATCTTTTCAGATATGAAGAATACTAAACACTGGAGGAAGGCTTCTACAAGAATAAATCTGTACTCATAATGCAATGATCGCAATTAATATTAAACCTCCTTTGAATTCCACTGTGTGTGATTCAAGAACATAATTCTTCAGTGTTTTTGATCTTAGCCATTCTGACAGGTGTAAGGTGGTATCTCAGAGTTGTTTTGATTTGCATTTCCCTGATGATTAGGGATGTTGAGCAATTCCTTAAATGTCTTTCAGCCATTTGATTTTCCTCTGTTGAGAATTCTCTGTTTAGTTCTATAGCCCATTTCTTAATTGGACTGTTGGGCATTTTGATGTCTAATTTCTTGAGTTCTTTATGTATTCTGGATATCAGTCCTCTGTCAGATGTGGGGTTGGTGAAGAGCTTTTCCCATGCTGTAGGCTGTCACTTTGCCTTGTTGACCATATCCTTTGCTCTACAAAAGCTTCTCAGTTTCAAAAGGTCCCATTGATTGATTGTTTCTCTCAGTGTCTGTGCTACTGGTGTTATATTTAGGAAGTGATCTCCTAAGCCAATGCATTCAAGACTACTTTCTAATTTCTCATCTACCAGGTTCAGAGTAGCTGGATTTATGTTGAGGTCTTTGATCCACTTGGACTTAAGTTTTGTGCACAGTGACAGATATGGATCTATTTGCAGCCTTCTACACATTGCTATCCAGTTATGCCAGCACCATTTGTTGAAGATGCTTTTCTTTTTCCATTGTACAGTTTTGGCTTCTTTGTCAAAAATTATATGTTCATAGGTGTGCGGATTAATGTCAGGGTCTTCAATTCGATTCCATTGGTATACACGTCAGTTTTTATGCCAGTACCAAGCTGTTTTTTTATTACTGTAGTTCTATAGTAGAGCTTGAAGTCAGGGATTGTGATGCCTCCAGAAGTTGTTTTATTGTACAGGATTCTTCTGGCTATCCTGGGTTTTTTGTTTTTCCATATGAAGCTGAGTATTATTTTTTCCAGGTCTATGAAGAATTGTGTTGGTATTTTGATGGGGATTGTATTGAATCTGTAGATTGCTTTTGGTAAGATTGCCATTTTTACTATATTAATCCTGCCTATCCATGAGCATGGGAGATCTTTCCATTTTCTGACATCTTCTTCAATTTCTTTTTTCAGGGACTTAAAGTTCTTGTCAAATAGGTCCTTCACTTGCTTAGTTAGTGTTACCCCAAGGTATTTTATATCATTTGTGGCTATTGTAATAGGTGATGTCTCTGATTTCCTTCTCAGCCTGTTTGTCAATTGTATATAGGAGGGCTACTGATTTTTTTGAGTTGATCTTATGTGGAGCTAGGGGAACTCTCCTCCACTGCTGGTGGGAATGCAAGCTTGTACAACCAGTTTGGAAATCAATATGGCGCTTTCTTAGAAAATTGGGAATCAATCTCCCCTAAGACCCAGCTATACCACTCTTGGGCATATACCCAAGGAATGCTCAATCACACCACAAGGGCACTTGCTCAGCTATGTTCATATCAGCATTGTTTGTAATAACCAGAACGTGGAAATAACCTAGATGCTCTTCAACTGAAGAATGGATAAATAAAATGTGGTACATATACACAATGGAATACTACTCAGCAGAGAAAAACAATGACATCATGAGGTTTGCAGGCAAATGGATGGATCTAGAAAAAAATCATCCTGCGTGAGGTAACCCAGACTCAGAAAGACAAACATGGTATGTACTCACTCATAGGAGGATACTAGATGTAAAACAAAGGATGACTAGATTGCTACTCACAACTCCAGGGAGGCTACCTAGAAAACAGGACCCCAAGAAAGACATAGGGATCGCCCAATGACAGAGAAATGGGTGAGATCTACATGAACAACCTGGACGTGAGTGGGGGTAATGAAGGACAAGTGTAGAGGGAAAGAGAGCTTAGGGGAGCAGGAGATCCCAGATGGATCAAGAACAGAGAGGGAGAACAAGGAAAAAGAGACCATGATAAATGAAGACCACATGAGAATAGGAAAAAGCAAAATGCTAGAGAGGTCCACAGAAATCCACAAAGATACCTCCACAATAGACTACTGGCAATGGTGGAAAGACAGCCTGAACTGACCTACTCTGGTGATAGGATGGCCGAACACCCTAATTGTCGTGCTAGAAACCTCCTCCAATGACTGAAGGAACCAGATGCAGAGATCTACCGCTGGTCCATAGGTGGAGCTCTGGGAGTCTAATTGGAGAGAAAGAGGAGGGTTTGTATGAGCAAGAATTGTTGCGACCAAGGTTGGATAAAGCACAGGGACAAATAGCCAAACTAGTGGAAACACATCAACTATGAACCAATAGCTGAGGAGCCCCCAACTGGATCAGGCCCTCTGGATATGTGAGACAGTTGTTTAGCTTGATCTGTTTGGGAGACATCCAGGCAGTGGGACCAGGACCTATCTTCAGTGCATGTGCTGGCTGTTTGGAACCTGAGGCTTATACAGGGACACATGGCTCAGCCTGGGAGGAGGGGACTGGACCTGCCTGGACTGAATTAACCAAGTTGAACTCAATCCTCAGGGGAGGCTTTGCCCTGAAGGAGATGGGAATGGGGGGTGGGCTGGGGAGAAGGCGGGGGGGGGGGGGGGGAGAGGGGAGAACAAGGGAATTCATGGCTGATATGTAAAATTAAATTAAATTAAAAAAAAAGAACATAATTATTTTTTGCCAGAAGATAGACAGGATGTGCCCACTATTAGGGAGTTTGAAGGAAGGCTAGAGGAAGATCCCCTGATGTGTGAACACTAAATTCTTACAGACATCTGTACATTAGTATCCCCAGTTCATCATTAAAGAAGACTAATGTATAATACCCAAATAGTAGTAAGTAGGATCAATCAGTGTAATTTCTAAGACCCTAAAAGGATTCTAAGAATTGCTGAATTTTGTGCATACCAATTGGTTATCTAATTCTAATTGATTGGCACTGAGCCCTGAGCCCTGAAAACACACAAACAAGTTAAACTTTAAAGACTGAACAGATTATATTTAGGAATGCATGTGTGTGTGTGTGTGTGTGTGTGTGTGTGTGTGTGTGTGTGTATCTACATAAATGCCTGTAAAAATTATTATTAATTTGAAAAAAGTAGGGCAGAATAGATGAAAGTGTTTGGAAGAAAGAAAGGGAATGGGGTGATACAAGTACAATCTCAAACAAGAAAAAGAAAAAGAACGTCATTATTTTTGTAGTCAAACATAATGTCAACTAGATTTATCTACCTCTTAAAAACACAACTGAAATTTGGAAACACAGTACAGTATAAAGTCCCTGGAGGACTCCTAGTCATGGAGGACATGGAGTCTGAAGCAGCTGTCTTTGGTGACTGGGTAGCTTCCAGTGGTGGGAACAGGACAACATCCCAACCACAAAACCTTTGACTCACAGTCTATCCATCCTGCAAGATCTCCTGTGGTACTAGAGGAAGAGAACTTGTGAGAGTGGTCAAACAATGACAAGTATAATTTGAAGCTCATATCACCAAAGGAAGCCCATGCTAGACACTTTCTGAATGACAAGGAATCATAGGCTGGATAACCCAGTGACCTAGGATAGAAAAATAAACCAATAAAATGATTCCTAATGACAGGTTGATATATACTCAAGTATGGGTTTCTAGCCCGATTGTCAGAGGCTTCCTCCCACAGTTGATGGGAGCAAATACAGAGACCCACAGTCAAACATAAAGTGGGACAGAGGGTCTAAATTAGAGATGTCCATTGTTTTCCTCTTCTTGGTGCTCAGAGAAACCTGTGGAAAATGGTGACAAAAGATTGTAGGAGCCAGAGGGATCTAGGACACCAGGAAAACATGACCAATAGACTCAATGAAGCAGGGCTCATAGGCACTTAGAGAGACTGAAGCAGCATTACAGAGCTTGCATGTGTCTGGGCTAGGTCCTCTGCATCAATGCTATGGTTGTTATCTTGTTGCTTTTGTGGGACTCCCAAAAGTAGGAGTGGGAGTGTCTCTGATACTTGTCCTGCTCTTAGGACCCTTTCCTCCTATTGGGTTTCCTTGCCCAGCCTTGCAATGAGTGGTCATACCTAGTTTTATTGTGTCTTGGTATGCCCTGTTTGGTTGATATCCCTGGGAGGCATGCTTTTTTATGAAGGAAAACAGAAAGGGAAAATGGATGGATCTGGGGGAAGGGCTAGTTGGAGGGGCTGAGAGGAATGGAGGAAGGAGACACTGAGAGGACAGAGGGAGAAAAGGGAGGAGAGAAGTTAGACATTTCTATTTCTATTAAGAACTTACTAAAATATAATACATATTTTATTTCAGACAGATATTGCCAATTACCCTCTAAAATGATAAAGTAATTTACACTTCAAATATTAGAACATTTTCTACCAAGCATACTACCTAGAGTTAGCAAAATAAATTATTTTGTGTGGTGGGAATAAGCTGGAATAGTGGCATACACCTGTACTTTAGCCTCTTGAAATGTTCAGTGTTGAGGCAGGAAGATCACTGGAGCCTCAGAGTCAAAGCTAGTATTGGCTGCAAAGCAAGACCATGTCCAAAACCAAAACAAAACAATAAAAACAAAACAGAAAAAAAAAATTCTAAAACTGAAATGATGCCAACATTGGTGGAATGTATCGTTATAGTTTCAGCTTGTATCATTATTGGACATGTTTGCATTGGTTTGTATTTCTTCTGTGAATTTCCTATTCTTTTCTTTGACCTGTTTTTGTCTCAGTTTTTATTTTTTATTTTTTTTTGTATGTAAGTGCCCATTGTTAATCCCTTGGTTCTTAAATGAGTTATAAATATTTTATATTAGTGTATAACATCTCTTTTAGATTTGCTTATGGTATCTTCTGAAAGAAAAAAAGAAATATTGGAGAGATGAGAGAGGTAGAGGGGTTGGAGGTAGAATGCTAAGTAGAAAATTAGCTTTGGTGAGTGATAAAACCAGAATTCCACTTGTGACATTATAGCTTATGAGTCCTGTAAATATTATAATTTTATCGGTAACTCTAAGCTTGGAGATTTTTGATCGGTATTTACAAGCTTGGAGCTGACAATACAGGTATCCTCCCTTCATTTCACCTTATGTCTGCAATCCACCTTATCACTACATGTTCTTACCTTCCCTTCTTTATTCTAGTACATCATATGAAGAAAGCCTTGGTAGCTCAACATTTGGTATTAACTTGCCTTTTCATTTATATGCTTGATTTAAACTGTAGATGCATAAGGACGTTATTTTATTTTGTAATCTTTGATCATATATATGTAAAGTTTTAGGACTACAATTTTACATAAAATTGAGCTAGTATGCATTTTAATTAAATTCAGTTTATTACGTATTATAAAACATAGCCATGCAGGAGACCAAGTGGTGCAAATTTTCACATGAAGATACAAAGAATCAGGGCAGGCATATTTCAGGGTGGACAATCTCTTGAGTACTTGAAGGAAGTTTAACAAGAAATCAGGCTTTCATCAATTCAGTAAACAGAGCATAAACCACAAACTGTATGCTAGACAAGCGGATGAAGCAACTGAGGTTTAGTCTTTTGACTTCACATTCCCATTCTTACCAGAAAGGAGATAGTCTTCATAATAAGCACACAAATCATAGTAATTTATTAATTTATTGGACTTGAATAGACAAAATATAAAACAAATACACAAAAGTAGAGAAGTATACGGTAAACAGAATAAGGAAGCCAACAAATGAGAAGAGCTGTGTGGTACATATTATGATATAGGGTTATAGTCTTTATTCTACAATTTACTCAAAAAGGACACTAGAAATATTAAGTATGTTTTTTATAATATTCCCAGATTCTTTCTGTAAAGAAAGAAGTAGAAAAATCTGAGTAAAGAACTATTATAAGTTTAAAAATCAAGAGTTTTGATTTATTATTTACAATGGAAACATAAGATATATTAAAAAGGTGACCGGTGTGTGTTCTGAAAGACTGATGTCTCACACCAAACTTTGAAAAAAATTGGAAGAGTAAGAGAAGAGAAGGTAACAATAAAAGAAAAAGTGACTGTCTACTCTAGAGGGTTTGAAGGGCCATAGATGAGAGGTGACAGAGAAAAAAGGAATGAGGGAAGTTAGTCAACGTATTTCTGTAAGAAAACACTAAAGAAAATAAACATTTTATTTTGTCATGTCTTGTTGTTGTCTCTTGAAACCTGCTCATTTCTGAAGGGAAACAGAAGGGAGTGGATAAGGGGTGGAGGAGAGGTTGAGCAGGACTGAGAGATGTGGAAGGAGGAAACTGCGGTTGGGATGTATGTATGAGAGAAGAATCAATTTTCAATGAATAAAAAGAGCCAAAAAATAAGAATTATTTTAACCAACAACAATCATACTACTACTATTACTACTGAATAATGATGATGATAATAATAATAATAATGTGTTTAAGAGAACAATAAAGTTACTACATTGTCTAGAATCTTTTCCTGACCATTGTAATTGATAATGGTTATCTGCTATAAACAATGTATATTTATTTTTAAAGAAGAAGAAAAGTGAAAAAAGGAACATGCTTTCAGAAAGCTAAGTACAATAATATTTCAGTGTATGACTTATTGTGAAGTTAAAGAAAAATACAAAAAAAATTTAGCACATTTGCAATACCTAAGAAGAAAAAGTATAACACTTTTTATTAATGATAAAGATAGAGAACTGAGACATGAAAATGGAGCCTGTGAGATCACTCTGTAGTTAAAGGCACTTACTACTGAATTTGACATTCTTAATTTGATCCTTAGGACCCACAGAGTAAAACAAATGAGTCAACCCCATTAAAATATCTTCTGATATACACTTATGCACAGTGTCATGTGCCTGTACATAGTCAACCAATAAATACAACTAAAATACTGCACATTATCATATATAATTGTGAATATTTGGATTAATATAAATTAAATGCTCTGACATTCTTAGCAATTTTGTATTTGAAAAGAAAACAAATACAGAGTCAACCAATAGAATTAAAAACCATAGCATATAAATAAAGAGAATTTATATATGGCCTGGTATTCATTCAAGAGGAGCTCAATATTCAGGAATATTATTTATTTTTATCATTTACATTATTAAAAGTTTGATGTAAACTGAAAACTTTGCTGAGAGTCCTTCGTTTTTGTTTTATTTTCAAGACTCACAAATGCATCTTTGAAAGACATGAACTAAAACTGATGAACTGCTAAAATTTTATGTAAACTTTTTAAATCATTTATAAATGAATATCCATTGTCTCAAAGGAGCCATTTCACAGTTTTTCAAAAGTTGATAAAAATAGGTTAATAACTCAAAATGAACATTAGATGAAATGGGTTAAAAGCAAAGAATGATACTATTGATGCCATCAAGGAGAAGAAACAATATGAGAACTGTGTGCTGTCAGGTATATAGTTTCAGGAAAGAAAAGCAAATTATGTGTGAGAAAGGAGAAGGTTCTCTGTTAGGGGAGCAGCTTGACCTTGTATGTTACAAAAATCACGTCTCTGCACACTGTCCTCTGGCTTTTGATCTGCCCTTGCTTTCTGTGCTCAGCATGGCCAAGCACTAGAGGAGGAAAGAATATTTTTGGTGGAAAAGGTAAAAGTGGTTCCAAAGTGAGAAAAGATTTTTGATTTTCAAAAGAAATTTTAGTAAATAAAAGTAGTGCGACAATTACTGAACACTTGTGACTCATATTTTTACAACTCATATCACTGAACAAAGTTTTTGTCATAGTCTCCATTAACTGTACGTACGTAGCTTACATAGCCTTTATACTCCATTCACAGGACTCGATGACATCTTGCTCATTTATTAGATAGATGCAGATATCTAACAAATATTCTTATTTCAAGGGAATTTGTTTAGCTTTTTGTTTACTATTTGCTGGGTTTTTTCCATGAAAAACTCTGAAGATAAAACTTCTATCAAAAATATTATGATTTCTCCTGAGGAAAATCTTTTTTCATATAATTATTGCATATGATTTAACCCACCGGAAAGGATCAGAAGGCATTGAATTTTCAGCTTTATTATATTGAGATAACAGTTTCCTGTAATTTTTCTATAACTACTAGAAGAAAATTATACAGTATAAAATGCTGAACATCTTTTAAATGATTGTGACTCCGATATTTTAATAAGATCTCATAATGAGATGGAGAGATGATTCTCTATGTAATTATCCTTAATCAGATAACATGACTACTAAATCAAAAGTTTGTATTGAGGATATCCTAATAATAAACTCTTATAGTGATATGTTGTGGCCTAGCATTTTGGCAAATAAGGGGAGCTTTTTCCTCTTTTTCTCACCTCAATGTAGAAGACATCTGACAACTTTATCTCATTTGAGCTTACTAGAATTGGGAGCAACACAAACTATTCCTCTGAGACCTACCTGTCTCATCTATTAGCTTTCCATACTCTGCAGTACTTTTATAGGATGATGATCAGCTCACTGGAGTGTAACTGAAATAATTAGTTTCATTTTTCATTCATTAAAAATTAAACCCCACATGTTCTATAATATCATGGGTGACTGAATCCTTTGTCTTTTACCCCACCAATTTCTTAGTCTAGTTGTCATTACATAAGTTGGTGGAAGTATTAGTAATATGTTAAATTTGTAAGTGAAAACACTTATTTCCTATTTTGTATCCCAAGAAGACATACCAATAGCATTTCAGAACCAAGGAAATATCAGTGTACCTATCAGTAAATACATTTTCATTCATCTATGCAAAAAATATGTGAGCATCAATATTATATGTTATAGATAACATGCTTTCTTTCAAAGTAGTGTCTAAGTAAGGTATTTTTTATGAGGGTATGAATAACTTCATTTACTTCAGGGAAACACTAGGCATAAAAAATGAGTTAAGGCAAAAATACAAATGGGTGAATTTAGGACTATTTCCTTAAATACATTATATAACTACATAGATATTAAGTGCAAATAGTGTTTCAATGTCTCTATCAATTGAATATAATTTTCCTGGAAATTTGCCCAGCTCAGTGAATAGGTAGAATTGTGGAATGTTGTGCTTTGAGCATGAGAGGGTCATTGCTTATTTGAACACTTAAGTGGCTGTAATTAGTGTTGGACTCCTGCCCAGGACTGGGCTCACTGAAATTTCCTTATGGATGGGGATATCTCAGAAAGCCTTCAAAAGTAATAGGCAGTGAACAAGTGCTTTGGAGAGACACCTTCAGTGGTGAAACTCTTGTAAATTCTGCATGCCCCCTGTAAGGAATTCTATTTAAACTCATTGGACTATCAAGAGAGACTAGAGTGAAATTACTTCTTTGATATCATGAGTACCCTACTTAGTTCCATACCAATTTTTTTCACCTTTCCAAGAAATTCACACAACAGGTAAAAATATGCTTATAAATCACTCATAATAATAACGTTATAAACAAATTTACTGCACTAAAATATAAAATATAATGATATTTCTCAGGCAAAGATTATTCCCTCACATAAGTAATAATCATTACATAAAAATATAATACATTCAAGTGTTTCTACGTAGTTTTTTGTGACAAAAGTTCTACAGTTATTCATTAGAGAGAAGAGTGAAAGATTAATATAGATTGAAAACTGACATTCCCTAGAGTAATGTTAAGCCAAACTATATGAAAGCTTGTGTTGAATGACAAGAAACCCTTAAACTCTATACCTTACATTTATGCATATTTTTAAAAATTGCCTTCAGCAGTGGCAATCAACTAAAATCAAATTATCTTGGTCAATAAGTAAGAGGCTAATTTATTTGTGTTTTCTGTTCCAAAAAAATATTTTTTCTTTCAAAAACCACATTTGGTTCCAAGCACTAAATTTACTTTTCCATCTCTGTGGAAATTAAATAAAAAAAATCATACTGTAAAGTCATTATTTCTCGATTCTAATTTTGTGTTTTAAATACATATAGAATTAGTCACATTTTATTTTATGTTGTGAATATTCAGACAGTTTCAAAGAGTGAAAGTGGTGTAGGACTGAGTTTAGTTGATTTCAGAAAAATAGCATAAAATTTAAACACAAATAAATGGCAGCATAAGCAGTATGCATATTATTGAACAAACAAAAGAATAAGATGTAAGTGCAGGGGAATGCATGACTACTAGAACAGGCATGAAAGGGAAACCTTCATAACTTTAAATTCTAGTCACTACCAAATTGTGTGAACAGTGGAACATAATCCATTTTAAAGGCATCAAAAGGAAATCTGGATAAAATAATTAAAAATAAAATATTGGGGCCATTAACAGGTCTATAATTCAAGAAAAAAAACTATAAAATGAAAAGTGGGCTAAATGCTCAATATTCATTATTTCTATGTAAATCTTTATTTGCATATTCAGCATTTCCTAAAGTTTCAGTTTCTTTTCTACTGTACCTTCTATTATGTCTTAGTCAATAACTTTTTCAACTAAAATACTTCCTCTTTTAGCTAAAATTTTATCAATGAATACATTTATCAATGAATGCAAAAGAAGCACAGTCTGAAACTTCTCTGAGATGCACTTTATAGATTTTCTAAATACACATATGAAATTATATATGCTTATTTATTTTTCTTGTAAAAATTACCACCTTTTTAAAATTATTTTCTGCTTGCACATTTTGGTAAATGTTTACTTTATTCCAACAGAATAGATTTTAAAAAATATCAAATTTATTTTACACTGAAGAAACAAATCCTTCACATGAAATGCTTCTAGTTGTCTACAAAGTATGCAGTATTCATAATTTTATAATTTTTTGATTAAACATTGATCAACACTCAGGAATAAGATGATATTGGAGGGTCTTATGTACTTGGAGATTAATAAGAATATTTTGCTTATTGTTGGTGACTGTCTACAGTTGATTACCATTGCATTATTCTTAAATTTTACTGTTCTGTAAGTTCATATGAGTCTCAAGTAACATTTGCAGTCTCTTTTCAGTATATAATTAATTCTTAAGATTAAAAGTGATTTTGAAAAATATTCCATAATTTATGGGGAAATACATTTGGATCGCAGCAGAAATCTTGCATTCATAAAGTAATAGTGAATGCCAGGGTGCTGGAAAGAAGCCTCAGATGTTAAACCTAGGTCAGATCCCAGCACTTACAGGGTGATTATAACAGTCTGTACCCAAATCTCAGGGGATCTGACACTGTCTTCAAGCTCCATGTGCGCCAAGCAGGTACCACACAAGGTGCACAGATATACAGCAGGAGCTCTTAAACACACACACACACACACACACACACACACACACACACACACTCACACACTCACACACACACATATATATACAAACGTACACTCACACACATGAAATAAAATAGGTGAATCTTTTTTAAGACTAAGAAATGCCTTGAATATTTTAAATTCTTTTTTTTTTTTTTTTTAAGAGACAGGATTTCTCTGTGTAGTTTTGGTTCCTGTCCTGGAACTCATTCTGTAGACCAGGCTGGCCTCGAACTCACAGAGATCCACCTGGCTCTGCCTCCAAAGTGCTGGGATTAAAGGCATGTGTTACTGCCGCCTGGCTTTAAATTCATCTTTAAATGAATGACTAGACCTTTCAGTGGCACAGTACTCGTTTTACACGTCCAAGATACAGAGTTTATCCCCAGAAATATAAAAATTTTGACATAGATTAATCTCTAATATTTTCTTTCATGAATTACTCTCTGTAGCCCGTTCCTTAGAGAAGAGATCCTATAGTATGTTTGTTTCTATTTGAGAAGTTACAGTATATATGTATTTTTTATTTATATTCACTATATCTAATACAATTTTAAGTGAACATATCATATTCAAATTTTTCTATTTGTTTCCGTTTTATTTTTGAGTTTAATTATGATAGTTCTCACAGACATATTACCACAAGATTATTCATGTGTTATTTTTAAAATAAATGCAATATGTTTTCAAAAATTACTCTGGAATTTTAAAGTTGAGAACGTATTTTAAAAGTGGATTTGTGAAGCAGAGAATGTGTATGAAGCAGGATAGATTTAAACAATACTGATCTGGAGTAACTAAAGGAAAATTCTCTTAACGTTTCTTTTATTGGTTCTAAAGGGAGGAGGCAGAGGAAAGGCATTTAGATGTGGAGAGTAGCTGAAATTTATCAGGTATATCTTGTGTTAAAATGATCTACTGTACCGCCAAGTAACTAGCAGCCTTGAATTGCTGCTCAGGTTTCTTGTAGTTAATAATCCTGAGTGTTAGAGGGTCATCTTTGAAACATATTAACTGTGCTACACTATTAAATGTCTATACATGAAATGTGTGTCATTATGAATGAAGAATCTAGTTCTATGGGCATTTGGGGGTAATTTGATTTTTCTGCATGACTTATATGTATTTGCAGAGATAAGTTAATCCTAAAAAGCTGTGCAAGTAATATATTTTGAACCACTGAAGAAAAACTGGGTGATAATTTATATGACTTTTAATGCAGTGCTGCAGTCAAGGTAAATAGGACATTGAATAGCACAGAGATGTTGTCACTGGGCTGTTTATCTTTGGCCTATGCACGTGGCCTTTTTGTATCAGCACCAAGTTATTTCTCTTTAATGCATGCAGAAACATAACCACACAGACACAGAGAGAGCATTTCATACACTATTCCTAGTGTGGGTTTACATAGATACTATACATTTAATATTCAGTGTTGCATTTTTTATTTATTTTGACTACTTGCCATAAAGCAATCAAATATATTAAAGAATTTTCTTGCTAAACATATAAATATTTATTAGACTATGAATATTTGTGATTACATATATATTTGTATAAAACAAGAAAATATATTTCATTTCATAAATGGTATAATTTCTATTCCTTTTTACTTAGGTTTTTTTTCACATAGGTTTTTCTGCATAGTTTTGGCTGTCCTGGAACTTGCTCTGTAGACCAGGCTGTCCTGGAACTCAGAGATCCTTCTGGGTCTGTCTCTGTGTCCTCACTGCTGGAATTAAAGGTGTGTGCACCACCATTGCCTGGCATAGCTTCTTTTATAAATGTTATTGATATTATTTAGCTTTCATTTCATTTACTTACTGAGTTTATGAAATATTATAAGGAGTAAAATTGGATATCAATTATATATTTATATAAATTTACACAGTAAATTATTCAATGTACATACATCAAATACTAATAAAAATATTGAATCGACTCTCCTAGTAAAATAAATTATTTCTTCTGTATCTTAAAAAAATATGTAGTTATATACTCTCCTGAATATTATACTAGACAGAGTTGATTTTAAACCCCATATATAAAATATAATTTCCAGTTGTCAGCAGATTTTTTTCTAAAAATCCCAGTCTTGCTTTCCAATATTGGCAGCAATATTTTCCTTTTATGTAATGCAAATGACATTTTATTGATTAAATGATGCCATCTTCCAATTCTGGTGCTGTAAAGGTGATGTAAACCCATTAGGGATTAGTTTCCCCACAGTCCACAATTGAAAGTTTTGGATGGATTTCTCAGAGCGGCTCTTCAAGGACTATGAAAAAGTGCACAAGGACAGAAAGACTGTAAAGAAATTTAAAGCTTGAAGAAAGAGCTGTAAGCAGTGAAGTCATTTGTTTGCTCTTGTTTTATTTTCCCAAAACTTTTATCTAAGAATTGTTTTGAATGCTGGAATTGCACACTATGCACAAAGTGAAAAAGCTAGAGAAGCAACCAACTTTTTTTAGTGACAGTATTAAAAAAATATGATCATTAATAGCTGGAAACTGTAAAGTAATCCAAATTAGGTTTTACAGGCATGTTCTAACTAACGGTTTTTGTTTGTTTGTTTGTTTCCCCCCCTGGTCCCATAGTTTTAAAATATTAATTGAACAATATCACATACTCCATGAAGAAAAGTCATCTCTAAATTCTAGTAAATTAGGAAAATTGCTACCATTCCGAGTTCACTAAGGAATATGGGAGAATGAAACTTTCTGTAATTCTTTTTGTTGTTGTTCTTTTTTTTTTTTTGGTTTTTCGAGACAGGGTTTCTCTGTGTAGCTTTGCGCCTTTCCTGGAGCTCACTTGGTAGCCCAGGCTGGCCTCGAACTCACAGAGATCCGCCTGCCTCTGCCTCCCGAGTGCTGGGATTAAAGGCGTGCGCCACCAACGCCCGGCTTGTTGTTGTTCTTTTTATTTTGCTGATTAACTACAGAAAATGAGGAGGGGATTACCATTATACGTAGAGAGTTTAGTATATTTATACCCAGAAAAACAATGCAGTTTGGGGAAATATTACCTTATTCTACTTACTCCATTAACACACACACACACATCTACATTCGCTTATTCCATTAACACATACACACATATTAGCTTATTCAATTAATGTGTATGCCCGTGTGTGTGTGTGTGTGTGTGTGTGTGTGTGTGTGTGTGCGCGCGCGCGCGCCCGTGCATGAGCACACACACACACACACACACACACACACACACACACACACACACATTAAACATCAGTATATCTCAATAGACAGTTTTGCATTGCATCAGCTATATATATGTAACACAACTTTTCTATACAATGATTACATGACTGCACCGTGATATGTTTAATGCAAAGTTTTTTTATTGTAGGAATGAATGGGAGAACAAACAGCCCGAGGCATCTGGAAGAGTCCAACACAAACAAACGTATTCTGAACATGGCCAGCAGCCTGGACTTGGCCAGGAAAAACAGCAGGAGCAGAGAGAGAGAGACAGAGACAGAGAGAAAGAGAAGAATTTAAAGAATATAACATGAGAGAAGGAGAGAGAGAGAGAGAGAGAGAGAGAGAGAGAGAGAGAGAAGAGGGAGAGGGAGAGGGAGAGGGAGAGGGAGAGGGAGAGGCAGAGGAAGAGAGAGAAAGAAGAGTTGGGGGCAGTTAAGCCTGAAGCTAGGGAAATTTAGAGAGGGGAAATTTATGAAGAGCTGTAGAGAGGCAGATGCCAATTTTGACTGTAGAATATTATTTTTGGCTATAAATATATCTTTTCTTTTTTTAATTTTATAATTAATTTAATTTTTCATATCAGCCACAGATTCCCCTGTCCTCCCTCCTCCTACCCCACCCGCCCTCCCCCCAATCCACCCCCCATTCCCATCTCCTCCAAGGCAAGGACTCAGCTGGGGATTCAGCTCAGCCTGGTAGATTCAGTTGAGGCAGGTCCAGTCTCTCTCTCCCTTCACCTAGGCTGAGCAAAGTGTCCCAGCATTGGCCCCAGGTGCACTAAGGACAGGTCCCAGTTATAGTGGTATTCTATTTGTACTGAATTGTGATTTTATTTGTATGTTAATAAATAAAGTTGCTTAGGGGTCAGAGCTATTAGCAAGCCATAGCGAAAGCCAGGGCGGTGGTGGTGCACGCCTTTAATCCCAGCACTTGGTAAGCAGAGCTAGGTAGATCTCTGTGTGTTCAAGGATACAGCCAGCATTGGAGGCACACGCCCTTGATCTCAATACCAACCATAGAAGACTCGGGAGGTCTGGACAGAGAGACTGTGACGAGACAGCCACGTAGTTAGTTTATAACCAATGAGTAGGAAGAACCAGAACTCTTTATAAATCAGACGCACAGGAAGTAACTCCCTTTTCGGAGAGCTCTCTTGGCGGGAGAAGCTAGCTGGCGGAGAACGGGTAAGCTTCTGGCTCTGACCTCTTGGGCTTTCACCTTTACATTGGCTCTGTGTTTCTTATTTAATAAGGCGGTCGGTTACATCTACATTTGGCGCCCAACGTGACAAGAATCCCCTTGACTCGCGGCGGGTCTGCGGCGGGTCCGGTTTCCCGCCTCGGCGGTCGGCTCCAGACGGCCTGGTCTCTGGCTGGGGCCAAAGTCGGTTTGGCCTCAGGCCCCAAGCGGTTAGCTTAAAAGCTGGTGCTACAAACAACTCAGGCCTGCCTTGCCAACAGGGCCCTGCTTGTAAAGCAAACGCACGTGGTTGGAGTTTAAGGAAGCCTAGCCCAGGCTTGACTCCGCTCAAGCGGGGACACGTGTTTGGATTTAAGCTTTTAGCCAGGGCTTCTCTCTCTTCTCTCTCTCTCTCTCCCTTACCCCCCTCTCCACTCAAACCGCAACACGTGGCTGGATTTAAGCTTTTAGTAGCTACGCTTTCTTGCTTGCTCTCTTTCTCTCTCTCTCTCTCTCTCTCTCTCTCTCTCTCTCTCTCTCTCAATTCACCTTGGACACTAGGTGGCTGTTTTGAAATTCCCTCGGATTTCTACTGTTCTGCGCAGACTTGGTAAGTCAATTAACATATCAAATATTTTAAAGGAAACTATTTAACAGAAATTTTTTCCACATTAAAAAAAAATGGGTTTTCTGTGTGCATTAGAAGAAAATTGGGCTTTGTTTGCAATTTTAGGCAGTGTGACAATGGAACAACTGTATGGGATGATTACTATTGATCGGATTATGCAGTTGGTTACTATGTTTCTACTCATTTTACTATTTAAAAAGATAGTCAATTTAAGTGCCAGGATGACAGTTTTAGAAAAACTTGTTAAACCTGAAACTCAGACAGAAGAAATTAAGAGTGAAGTTGTGGAACAGAAGGTTACAGAAAGAAAGCCTGTTTTCACACAGTCACCCTTAATTTATCCGGTAACCTTACAGCAGTCGCCTGATCAAATGACTACACAAAATATTTGGGCTCCAATTGACATGATGGATTTAAAAAGGTTTAAGGAGGCAATAGTATCTTATGGCATGCATTCCCCATATGTAAAGCAAATGTTAAACTCTTGGTCTACATATAATAGGATTACACCACAGGACTGGCGAGACTTGGCACAAGCGGTTTTAGAGCCAAGTCAGAGGATCCAGTGGCACGTTTTTTATCAAGACGAGGCTAAAAACATAGAAAAACAATGGAGGGATAAAGGAATACAGGTCTGCCAGGATCAGCTTACTGGAGAAGGCCAATATGCTTCAGAACACACACAATGTCTATATGATATCCAAACCTTAATTCTATGTCGAACGGCAGCCTTGAATGCATGGGACAGAGTTGAGGAACCAGGAAAAAAAGCTGAGTCATTTACAAAAGTTACACAAGGCCCAAAAGAATCTTTCACAGATTTTTTACAAAGACTGGCTTCAGCAGTAAAGAGAACGGTCCCCGATTCAGACGCTAGTCGGATAATAATTGAATCTTTGGCCTTTGAGAACGCGAATGCAGCATGCAAAAGTATAATCAGGCCGTTAAAGGCAAGATCTGCACCCTTGGAAGACTGGATCAGAGACACAGTTAATGTGGAGACTCATGACCAGCATGATACGTGGGTAGGAGAAGCAATTTCAAAAGGTTTGAGGAATGTTAGATGTTTTGGATGTGGAAAACAAGGACATTTGAAAAGGGACTGTAAACAGGTCATTCCTAGGAACAATGTTTCTTCAAGGAACAATGGTAACAGAATGCCCCTTCCTTCTGGAGTATGCAGAAGATGTGGTAAGGGAAAACATTGGACCAATGAATGTAGATCAACAAGGGACAGACAAGGTAATCCTTTGCCTCGGGCTTCGGGAAACTCCCAGAGGGGCCTCTTGGAGGCCCCCACAGCAAATCCAGTTCAAACCTTTCCTGCAGTCGTAGAGGAAATCCCTGCTCTGAGCGATTGAATAACCAAATGCCTATCGAAATAAATCATGTTGGTCAGGATGATGAAACAGAGAGAACAGAAAATTCAGGAAAAAACATAAAGAAAATCTTTTGGCAAACTTCTATTAATGAACAAAGACCAAAATTAACGATAAGAATTAATGGTGTTTTGTTGTCTGGTCTGGTAGACACAGGTGCAGACGTTACCATAATTGCACCAGAATTTTGGCATCCAACTTGGCCTCTTCAGAAGGTAAATGTTCAACTGTTAGGAATTGGGACATTATCTCAAGTAAAACAGAGTGCCAGATGGCTCGAATGTATAGGTCCAGAAGGACAAAGAGGTAAATTAAAGCCATATGTGGCTAACATAGCTATGAACCTGTGGTGTCGAGACCTGTTGCAACAATGGAATACTCAGATTAACATCCCTCCAGTCTCAGAAACAAATAATAAACTAGCACATGTTTCTGAAAGAAATATTAGAAGACATTATTCTGAGTGGTCACCAGCCATCCATATTATACAAGAACAGGGCACAACAACTGATGATCTCCCAAAGACACCAACAGCTCTACCTTTAAAATGGTTAACAGACAAGCCTGTATGGGTTCAGCAATGGCCTTTAACAACAGAGAAACTCCAGGCTTTAGAAGAGCTGGTAGAAGAACAGTTAAATGCTCAGCATATTGAAGAATCAACCAGCCCTTGGAATTCCCCTGTATTTGTTATTAAAAAGAAATCTGGTAAATGGAGAATGGTAACAGACCTTAGAGCAATTAACAAAGTAATTCAGCCAATGGGCTCTCTACAATCTGGAATTCCTTTGCCTACTTTGTTACCAAAAGGATGGCCTCTCATAGTTATTGATTTAAAAGACTGTTTCTTTTCAATACCTTTACAAGAAAAAGACAGAGAAAGATTTGCTTTCACAGTGCCTACTTATAATAATTCTCAACCGGTTAAAAGATTTCAATGGAGGGTCCTACCTCAGGGAATGTTGAATAGTCCAACTTTGTGCCAATATTTTGTACAACAGCCATTAGAAGTGATTCGTAAAAAGTTTCCTAAATCTATAATTTATCATTATATGGATGATATTTTACTAGCTGACTCAAATGCAGATACTTTAGAAAGAATGTTTGAAGAAGTAAAGAAAATTTTGCCTTGCTGGGGATTACAAATTGCTCCTGAAAAGATACAAAGAGGAGATTCTATTAATTATTTAGGATATAAAATAGAGCTACAAAAAATTAGACCTCAAAAGGTACAAATTAGGAGAGATAGACTACAGACTCTTAATGACTTTCAAAGATTATTTGGAGACATTTCTCATCTACGAACTATTGTTGGAGTAAAAAATGATGAACTGAATAATTTGTTCAAAACCTTAGAAGGTGACAAGGACTTAAATAGTCCAAGAGAATTATCACCTGAAGCTGAGAAAGAATTGGCTTTGGTAGAAAAGAAAGTACATGAAGGACACGTGGATCGTATTGATCCGAAGCTGGATTGCATTTTGGTTATTTTACCTTCTAGGCATTCTCCTACAGGAATATTAATGCAGAGGGAAGATATTATATTGGAATGGATATTTTTACCAAATAAACCAAATAAAAAATTAAAAACTTATGTGGAAAAGATCTCTGACTTGATTTGGAAAGGAAAATTGAGACTTCGTCAATTAGCAGGAATAGACCCAGCAGAAATTGT
>CABHPP010109925.1:0-26377 GCA_902168425.1 Peromyscus attwateri | reverse complement strand
TTTTCAGATCTTGGAATGTTTCTTTCATCTGTTTAATTATTTTTTCTTGGCTTTCTTTGCTTTCTTCCAATTTTTTGTTTGTTTTTTCTTCCATTTCTTTATCTTTCACTTTTTCTGTATACCTTTTTTGACGTCTTTCTTTGTGGCCCTGTTCCTCTTACTTCCACATCAGTTCATCATCCTATTTTGCTCTCACACACGGCCCACCAGCGGCAGCCGCCATCTTGATTGGTAGGTGGTTTCTTAATTCGGTATGTTTTCAAGGTTAAACAGAAATGTATTTTGGATAGGTAGGTCATCTTTAAACACTTCAGAGATGTATAGAATATGGTATTTAAGATATTTTAATAACATAGATTTTTTTTTCTTTTTTTATGACAATGAGACATGTCTGCTCCTAGCAGCACCAATCTACTTCATAGAAGAAGATGGGCACTGAAGAAACTCCTTATGGAGTTTACTTTCTTTGTGGCAAAAGTTAGCCACTGGGCAGGAAAGTGCCCTTGCCTCGACTGCTGACAGTATGCTGTCCAAAATGGACAAGCAGGACACAAAACAAAGGACTGCCAATCCTTGCCAAGACAAAGTAGAAAGGCTCTTTAGAAAAATCCTGCTTCACAGATAAGTCTGTCAGATATGCTAGGCCTGTAGGCCCAAAATGGATGCCCCAATATTGCAGAGAAGCCTGGGGTGACTGTCCAGGCAGCCAGCTGTTTCTGTCATTTCTCACGTTTTTTTGGAAGTCGCTTGCTTGCACTTCCTGCTTACTCAGTTAATACTATTTCCTTCTCAGGTCTCTGAGGGAGTTGAAGACTAGATAGTTATAGTTTTCCTAGTTAACAAATTCAGAACAGAAACTCACTAAAGAGGTGTAAAGTGTGTAAGTTTGACAGACATCAAAAGATAGTTTTCAACTGGCAATGCAAGTTAGGATAGGAAGTGAATCAGGTACATTTTGGACTCACCAATATAGAATAGATAATGGAGTATTTTCACTGAATTTGTCAAATGCAAATGGTCTAGACATTGTTGATGTATGTATTGCCTGTATATATTGTATATAGTTATTGTACTTATTGTATATAGTTTTTCTTATATTAGTTATAACCGCTGGACGACAGTGGCGCACACCTTTAATTCAGCACTTGGGAGGCAGAGCCAAGCAGATCTCTATGAGTTCGAGGCCAGCCTGGGCTACAGAGCGAGATCCAGGACAGTCACCAAAACTACACAGAGAAACCCTGTCTCAAAAAACCAAAAAAAAAAAAAAAAAAAAAAAAAAGTAGTTATAACTTTCTTTTATTATGTTAGACAAAAAAAAGAGAAATGTGGTGATATATTGTGTACCCTAATAAACTTGCTTGGGGATTGGAGGACAGAGCCAGCCACTAGATTAGACATAGAAGTCAGGCAGTGGTGGCACACATCCTTAATCCTATCACTCGAGAGGCAGGGATCCATCTGGATCTCTGTGAGTTCAAGGCCACAGTGGGAACGGAGCCAGGCTGTGATGGCACACACCTTTAATCCCAGCACTTGAGATTTCATTTGTCTTTGCTTGGGAAGGACACACTCCTTTAATCCCAGGAAGTAATATGGCAGGGCAGAGAAAGGTATATAAGGGGTGAGGAAACTCACACTCTTGAGGCTGAGGATTTGGCAGAGGTGAGAGCATGGCTGGCTGTTCTGTCTCTCTGATCTTTCAGCGTTCACCCCAATATCTGGCTCTGGTTTTTTTTGGGTTTTTTTTTGTTTTTTTTTTTTATTAATAAGACCTTTAAAGACTTGTGTTACACTTACCTGCAGAGTCATCTCTCCAGCCCCTTTCTCTAGTGTCTACTAACATAGTTCTCATTTCCACTGAGGCTTCCTTCCGACACCCAACCGTCTCTCCAACCTTTGGTGCGGCTGTCCTCTAGTCACTTCTCATGTGGTCTTAGAACTAGTTTTGTCAAGTATTTCTTCTTTCACCTTGTTGTGGGGATGGAATGACAACTTCTAAGCTCCTTCTGTACCAGACTCCTGCTGGAGTATTCCTATTACCAATTCAATTTCTTCTCAAATGTCTAATGATCATTTCTCAAACAGGCAAGCTAAAGTCTCTCTCTCTCTCTCTCTCTCTCTCTCTCTATATATATATATATATATATATATATACATACACATATATGTATATATACATATATGTATGTATGTATATAATATTTTTAAAAAGATTTATTTATTATGTATACAGTGCTCTGCCTGCATGTACGCCTGCAGGCCAGAAGAGGGCACCAGATCTCATTACAGATGGTTGTGAACCACCATGTGGTTGCTGGGAATTGAACTCAGGTCCTCTGGGAGAGAAGCCAGTGCTCTTAACTGCTGAGCCATCTCTCCAGCCCCCACCCCCCTTTTTTTAAGTTCTTTCCTTTTCCCCTCTTTCTTCAAATAATTTTTAGGTCTGTTGATTTTTCCATTTTTAAATTATATTTATGTGTGTGCACATGAATACATGCATGCATTCATCTTAGTGCACCTGTGGAGGCCAGATAACAGCTTGGGTTGGTTCTCTCTTTGTGAAACGTGCATTCTGGGAACTGAATTGAGGTCTTCTGGTGCACCTTTACCCATAAAGTCATCTCGCTGGCCTCATCTTTCACTTTGGTTGTTTCATTTGTATCTTTGTCATTTTAATTTGCATCATTCTAATCTTTGTAAGTGTGTGTGTGTGTGTGTGTATGTGTGTGTGTGTGTGTGTGTGTGTGTGTGTGTGTGTTCGTTCATGGAGACCAGAAAGAAGGTCTTGAGTCCCTGGAACTGTAGTTACAGAAGGTTGTAAGTTTCCTGATGTAGGTGCTGGGAACTGAACTAGGGTCCTTTGTAAGCACATTATGCCCTCCTAACTTCTGAGTCACAGCTCTAGCCCTGTCTCATTCTAATTTTTTAATATTCCTGCAAAAATCAATAGTATATCTCAGTTTTCATTTCTTAGTTTAGTGTTTTGCGTTCTATCTTAGCTAAAGGACTGAAGAGAGGAGGCTTCGGAGGGGCAAGAAGCCGTTCAGCATTCCGAAGGCTTCTGGAGGTAGACCCTGGGTAAGTGAGGCGGCCAGAAGTGGAGGTGACCAGAGAGTACCCTGGCATCTACTGTCCAAGGAGTCAAGGCACTGTCCCATGTTCGCACACCCACAAGCAGTTATTCCAATGCACTGGGTGTAAATCTGTACATATTTCTACAGTTAAATACAGCTTTATATTGACCAGTGCATCACCCTTGTTCCCTAGATCTGTTCATTCCCAGGTTTCAAGCAAGACTTTGGCCAGCACAGGTTTCCATCCATTCCTCTGAACTGCTGTTTTCTCAACAGGAAGTGCCGGTTACTCATGGGCATGAGTCCTGTAAACACTGCAATGAGTGCTGACCGCCTTGCTGCTGGTCTCCATACTGAATAAAGTGGGCAACCCTGGAGGCACATCCTGCAGCCAAAGAATGGACCCCAGGTTGTTTCTGGCCCCCACCCTCAGTGTCCTCCAACAGGATGGCTGTATGAGGCCCTGGCCTCACCGTACACGCTGAAAGCAGTCACCTGGCGCAGCAGTGAAAGTAATCACAGAGGGCAAACATGTGCTTCATTTTTTTTTATTATTCTTTATTGGTCCTACCAATGTGACTGTTTACCCAGGCCCACTTTTCCTATGTGCGCTGGCTGTGAAGACATTCCCGCCACACAGCTGCGCCTTGAGTCTCACCTACTTTCTCCCTCCTGTGCCTTTTCCTCACTTGGCCTCATTTTCTCAGAAACTGAAGGCATCTGCTTATTATTATTTGTTTTGGGTCTGTGTAAAGGTTCCTTGGCAGGAGAACATGCATATGACTTTTAAAATAAAGACCAACATTCTGACACTAAGGTAACACACAGAAAAAATACAGTACTTAGACATCATTGCAAATAAATACCCCATACAGATGATGTTATCTCAAATGTAACAATATTTGTATGAATCAACACTGTAACAGAAGGCAAAGAGTCCCAACAACTAGGAATAAGAAATGCTCATTCCAGGAAACAGAATTCTTCAATTCCTAACAATTTATATTATTATAATTTGTCCCTTTTTTGGAGGCCAGAAGAGCACAATTTCTCCTCCTCCACTAGTACCAATTTGACCACACCCTGAACCTCACTTAGCAAGCAGTTTGCTAAGGAGTTTTAGTGACTTCTGTTTCCTGAAATTAACAGTGATTAGTTACACCAAGCAAGAGAAGATATAATGTCTTGTTTTCACATTTGCAAAGAATACTATGGCTAACCCTCTTCCGTACTCACAGCCGACGCCGACGCCGGCTCTCCTGACGCCCTCGGCTCCTCACAAACGTGATGTTTGTACAGCTTGCTTAGCTTGTCCCATGAAGTCCATTTGGTTCCCAAAGCACACTCCAGGTTTTTTGTGTTTGTTCTGTTTCTAAGCCCCTGAATTTGCATGTGAAGAATTACTGACTAACAGAATTTTGCACAATCACTGTTCTCTCTCCCTCAATGAAGATGCCCAGGTATGAAGTGAGCCAGGTACCCGCTCCTACCTGTTGGTCCACACTGGCCTTCAGCATTCCCAACTAGCTCTCCGCTGCCCATTGTAGAGAACTTACTTGGCTGGGACACCTCCCTTAACTGATGAAGGCACTACTGGCAATGGTTACTAACAAAAAGGTGTTGAAATAGAACACCCTAAAAATCGACAACTGTAGAATTTTCTAAGTGTACCACAATTTGGCACAACAACCAGAATAACAAAACAATTCCAATTTGGAATTTCACTGGTGCAGTTGTATAAAATTCTGTTAGTCAGTCATGCTTCACAATGTCCTAAAACCCAGAAAATTCTGGAATTTGTAGGTAATACTACTCATTCAATAATTTATGCTTTCAAGTGCCTATTACTGTTTTAACCAGAGCAAAGGTCAAGTTTTCTTCTTGTTACGTTGAACTATTCCTAAGAATAATAATAATACAATATGAAAAACCCCAGAATTGGAATACCCTGGATTTCTTAATGAACATGGCATTTAAAATCTGTAATTTCAAACATGAACCACAATGCCGTGTCCTCTAAAGGCTGTTGAACCACAGCATGGATACACTAGCCAGCTCCTTGCCGGGTCGAAGCCTCACCTGCAGTCTAGCTACACACTATGGAGCACAGCTCTGCCTCGTGCCGACGCCAGATCAACACGCCGGAGCTAGGACGGACAGCTACAGGACCACGAGCACAGACCACGGCATCGGAGACCGTCTCTACGCGAGGAATTAAGGAAGCAAATATAATATCAAAATATCAAAAGTGCACAGGTTGATCGGATAAAAAAGGAGCATGTGTAATAAGGAGACCCCCACGGCAGGCGGTCCAGCAGGCCCCTAGAGAGCCTGGCAGTGGTTGTGGAAGCAGGTTCTTCGGCCGTACACTGGCCTTTCCAAGCAGCAGCTCGCAGCATTCTCAAGAGTAAAGCTTTTTTTTCTCCCATTAAGAACGTGGGGAATGCTATTTTGAAAAGAATTACAGTGGCATATCCAAACATCTCTAAGTGGACTTTAGGCTGCCCTTCCTTCCTCTGCATAGGCCATGGGAGGGGGGAGGGGAGGGGCTGCAGTGTGACAGGGCCGGTGGCCACATCCTCCCAGCAGCTACTCTACAGCTGAAAACAGGAGAAAACAAGACAGCATTAGAAGTCAGTCACCTGCCACTTCCTGCTCACTTGACACTAAAGCTCTTGTTCTGAGAGTGAGCGAGCACATTAGTTGGCAGAGAAGGCCTGCATGTGTGTTAGGGGATGGGGCTCCAAGGGCCTGCAAAGCCCCACACGATGTAAGAGAAGCTGCACTCTGACCCAAAGAAAAGGAAAGGCAGAAGGAGGGTGGGCATGCGGGCAGCCATTCCTAGGGCGGACATGCAAGGGACACATGTGGCCTATTCTACCCTCAGCGCACGACTGTGTGGTGCCTAGACTCTGAAGGAGAGTGAACAACCCAGGCACCACACAGAGGGAAGAAAGAGAAAGCTGTCTGAGAGACCACAGGGTCCCATGCTGGGTACCAATGCTGTGTTCCACACCACGAAAGATACCTTTCCACAGGGAGAGACAGGCCAGCAGCTGTCACGGGAGATGGGGAGTCTGGGAGAGAAATACTGAGCAGAGTCCTGCTCCACAGCGCACTAAAGCAAACGCCTGATGCCACAGCTCTGCACTGGCAGAGCCTCTGGAAAAGGAGAGCCCTCAGTGGCCTTTCCTCCTTCTGTAGCATCCCCAGATTGCACGGAGAACCACATGACTCTTACCTGCAGGTCCTGAGCACAGCTCTGGGCCCACAAAAAGCCCTTCCAGCACACAGCTGGGCTCTACTGGACCAGTGCAACTTGATAGAGCTCAACAACAGTTCTCAACATGCTGCTTCTTTGGGTCTGACAACTTCTAGGAAAAGGCCCGAGCATGGGCTATGGGTCTCCAAGTACCAAAGAACAGGCTCTGCACCAAGGACCAGGGTCTGACCAGGCACTTGGAACACTTTCTCATTAAAAAAAGAAAGCTAGGCCCTCAGGCCCTGCCGGTTTGTCACCTCACAGGGCAGGGCAGCACGTGGATCTCAGAGATGAGACCCTACGCAGCCAAGCTCTGTCCTCCTGGGCTACGGTTATTTGTGTCTGAAGTGTGGGGTCTCATCGCAGAATGCAGGCTCTTGGGGTCAGTTCCCTCTGGGACCGGGAAGAAGTTCTGCACTTCTGTCCTGAATATGCTTTGCAGTGAGATGCTGCACAAAATATAAGGAAACTTTTCATGAAAGTACACCAACCTCCGAGAGCTAACCTGGGCTGCTTCTACCGCAGGCCTGAGCCTCAGAAAACTGCTTTCAAGTGCTATTAGACACATGCGAGGAACATGCAAGTTTCAACTCAGGCTCTGCCCGTGTGCCCAGGGAAGGACTCTCCCTCGGGTTCTCCTAACAGTGCCTGGGGACCCTGGAAAACACTTCCACCTCACTGTCTTACACAAAGGTGTGCAGCTCCACCCCCACCTTTGATACCACCACCCCAAGACAGCAACTGATACGGATATCCTTGAGGGGCTGTGGAGTGAGAAGCAACACAAGCTCCAAGTGTCCTGGTGACAGATGTGCCCCAATGCTGCCACTCGCCTAGAATGCTGCCCTCCGTGCGTTAGTCACATTAAGACCGGCCTAGCACTGCTGTCCCACTGCAACTGGGTTAGTTGAGGTGAAGCGGACGTTAGCGGCGTGCAGCACCCCACAGCCCTAATCACAGTAAATGCTGTGCTTCTCGCTGCAGAACACCTGGTTGGCCAGCCCGGCGCCCTCCGCCCTCTCGCTGGCACAGGCACAGGTGTGACTTACGCTCGGTGTGGCTGGCTTGGTCTTGGGGGTAGCCTTGTTGCGGCCCCTGCGGGTCTGCTCATGGTCCAGCTCTAGCAGCTCCAGCCGCTGGGTGAGTGCCAGCTTCTGCTGGATGGCCATGCGCAACAGGGAGTTAAGAGTCTTCTTCTCGTCCTCTGCGGCGGCCAGCTGCCGCTGCATCTCATCCAGCTGTGTGATGTACTCGTCACATCTATGGAGACAGAACACAGCTGAAAGGCCCAGACAAGGGAAGGCAGGCCCCAGGCATCCCACCCCAGGGTGTTTCTCTCTTGGAGCCTGAGCCAGGGCTGCTGAGGCTTGTTGGGAATTCTTTCAGCAAAGGCTCCTTTGGAAAAAGGTCATGACCAGGACCAGAGAGGCAGTGCCCAAAGAGAGTAGCCCTGTAAGCCTACCTTCAGTTCTGTGTTACTGGGTTTGTTTCTTTTATGTGTGTGTATGGGGGGAGAGGCAGAAGGAGTGGGGTGGGCTGGATAGTTTTTATGTCAACCTGACACAGACTATAGTCACTTGAGAAGAGGGAACCTCAACTGAGAAAATGCCCTCACCAGACTGCCTGTGGGCAAGCCTGTGATGCATTTTCTTAATCAGTGATTGATATGGGAAGGCCCAGCTCACCATGGGTGGTGCCATCTTTGCCTAGTGGTCCTAGGTGCTATAAGAAATCAGGCTGAGCAAGCCATGAGAGCATGTCGGTAAGCAGCACTCCTCCATGGCCCCTGCATCACCTCCTGCCTCCAGGTTCCTGCCTCCAGTTCTACCCTGACTTCCCTGGATGATCAACTATAAGCACTTTCCACCTCAAGTTGCTTTGGGCCATGGTGTTTTATTACAGCATAGAAACCCTCACTAAGCCAGGCATGGTGGCACACGCCTTTAATCCCAGCACTTGGGAGACAGGCAGACAGATCTCTGTGAGTTCAAGGCCAGCCTGGTCTACATAGTGAGTTCCAGGCCAGCCAGGGCTATATAGCAAGACCTTGTCTCAAAAAAGAAAAAAAATTTTTTTTCTAAGCCCCAGTAGGAGGAAACTTCCAGAGAAATCCTGGAACTCCTTTGTTCCTGCTGCCCTGGCAGGGGCCTACCTGCAGGGATGCTAAGACACTGGGAGCCGCCAGGTGGAGTGAGGGAGCAGTCTCCCAGCCCATCCTGTCTGCCTCTGAACCTCAGCTTCTTCACACTCCACAGGAAAGGGCCAAGTCTACCAAGTTCAGTTCTCAGCCTTGCCTTCCCCAGTGTCATCCCAACTTAGACCAGCAGGTGGCACCACCTGACTTTAGGGGTGATAGGCAGGGGCCTTGTTTTCCAGCCTTAAGACTGTTCTTTCCTAGCCTATCCACCCTTAAGAGGTCCCCAGGCCACAAATATGCCCCATGAGAGAGGAAGGAAAGCTGCACACCTCCCAGGCCGAAAGCTCCCTTGCCCCTTCCCTGATAGAAAGGCTGGAAATGGGTGGCAAATTGCTGAGCTGGAACCCCCAACAGGGTCCTGCTACAGGGAGAGGAATAACAAACTAGCCTGGGCCTGTCACCACTGGAACAAAGTGAGACCTCAGTTATATTCCCCATCTCCAAAGCTCACTTCTCTTGGCCTTTTGCTTCTAAGACTCAAGGCACAACAAACTGAGCCTCCAGGCTCATTAGTAGGGAAATTTGAACTAAGTTTCTGGGGGCCACAGGAACAGGGCAATGGATGCATACCTCTGCTGAATGTCTGCCTCAGTGGTGCCTACCAGTCCTGGTCCACAGCTGGGCACCTGCCTACATGATGCACAGAGGCTGGGGTACAGCCAGCTGGGGACCCTGGTGCTGAACAGTCTTGCCATCTCCTTGCTTTCCCTTGTTAGCAACTAGAGCCAGGCATATGTGCTGGGCTGGGCTAGGGGCAGTCATTTCCAAACCTTGAGCTGTGTTGGGGTACCTGAACCAGGTGCTGAACCAGCAGGCCTACAGGCCTCAGGAAAAAGACTGAAGCCTGTGCCTAAGGGCAACAGGGAGCTCCAGGAGGGGAGAGACTGCAGAAGAGAGGGGGCCACTAGTGGTACAGGTACCTGGTGGCAAACATGGCCCGCAGGGAGGAGAAGGTGGCTGCATCTTCCTTGAGGGCCTTGAGTTCATTCCGTAGCTTCATCATGGTCTCGGTCACCATGGCCTTCTCATTCTCATACTTGCTCTTCAGGTTGGCCAGGGCCACCTCAGCTGTCTGGGGGACAAAGAGGTATAAAGTCGGTAGGGCTGGGTTTGCAGTGGGAACCCTGGGTCCAAGGTGGTGAAAACTTCTCTAGAAAAACCCTTCCCTCATATGCAGTCTTGGGGACAGAATGACAGCCACGCTCACTGGAGGTCAGCTTGTCTCAGTGAGTCCTACCCTCTGATCCTGATTAGCAGGGAAGGATGTCCCACAGAGCCTGTCCTGGAGAAGCCAAAAAGCCCTGTATCAGCCCCTCGGGGCACTTGGGCCACAGCCCTGTTACTCCAGCATCAGAGTCTCTGTAAGGTGGTCGGTCAGAAGCAGCAGTTCTGGTTTAAGAGCTCTCTAACGCCCAGTCACTCCACCTCTTGTCTGAGAGCCCTGAGGAAGGGGACAGGAGAAGACTAATCCAACAAGGGAAGGGCACAGGCCTGAGGGCCCGGCAACGAGTGGAGGAGGCACCCTCCCAGTGGGCTCTGGTGCTCCACGCACTTTCTCACCTGCTTGTTGGCCTTGAGCACTGTTCGAAGTGTGGTGATCTGTTCCCGCTTGGTGCTCAGCAGTGACTTCAGCTTGAGGATCTCCTCCATGAGTGCCTCTTTATCCTTGTCCACAGCAGGGCCCAGCTCCTGTGAGGCAATTCGCTGCCGGGACAGCTCAGTTGTACGATCTACGGCTGCCTGTAGGTGCTTGATCTGGTCTCGGATGATGGCGATCAGGTTGTAGATGTTCATAGGTTCCCGACGGGGGTCACTCAATGGTGACGGTAGTGACGAGCTGGGTGAAGGGCTGCTGTCCCCAGTCCCATCTGCTCGGCCCACCTCTGTGGCCAATAGCCCTTTGGGCAAAAGGACAGGTGAACGGCGCCCACGGCCCTCAGGGCTGGTGCGGCCAGCCTTGCCCTGGCCTTCACGGTAATAATCCAACATGACACGGTTGGGTGTCTCATTGTTGCACATACATACATGATGGTAGAGGTTGGCCAGCTCCTCACTGAAGGTCACCAGCTCATCCTGAGCCACATTCAGGCTGCCCTGGGTCTCACCAGCCACATCGCTCACCTTCTTCAGCTCCTTCTCCAGCTGGGCCAATAGCTCTCGGTCCTGGTGGCTAGCCTTCTCGAGCAGCGAGACCTTCTCTGTGAGTGCCTGGCCCTCAGCCTCATAGCGGCCCTTCTCTTCTGCATGCTGGGCCTCACAGGCTTCGTGTGTGCTGCGCAATGCCTTGAGCTGCTCCCGGAGTTCACCAGCCTCAGCCACAGCCACGTGGTACTTGCAGGCCAGGATCTCAGGCCCATTGATGTCCACCTCATAGTAGTCACCATCTTCATGGCTATCACGGTCCTTCTCGTTATCCAGGGAAGTCTGCCGTTCCTTGCCAGCCTGTAGGCGCCTCAGAGCGCTAAGGTTCTCCGTGAGACGACTCACCTTCTCATGCTGCTCAGAGAGGGTCCCCCGCGCCTGCTCCAGCTGCTTCTGTGTGTCCTGCAGGGTTGTCAGTAGGCCTACCTTCTCCCGCTCCATCTGCAAAGGTAGATGTGGCAGGAGAGAGGCCATTAAAGGGCTCCAGGACACCCCAGCGACACCTCAGGCTAGGCCAGACGGGCCACGGGCTGTGCCAGCAGACTGGACAGAATTCACCACAAAGACCATGAGTATCACTACAATAGTGGTCACCCATAAAGGTTCACTCTGCATGTGTTGGAGGGAAGCTGGGCTTCAAATGTAGAATTCCAGGGCACATTGGCAGGGTCCTTAAGTGTCCAGCTCTCTAGCACTTTCCTTTCTCACGTTGTGGAGAACACTCACTGAGATAGATCAACTACAAACTTTCAGATGTGCCAATGCACGGCCCTGCTGAGACTCTGGCTTGTGGTCTGTAGGTAGGAGCTACATGAGGGGCCATGTCGCCTCACCCTGACATGATATGGGTAGCAAAGAGAGCCACAGGGCACCATGGTACAACAATCAGGAACCTACTTCTCCAGGACACTACTCTTCACTAACGGAGTTTCATTTGTGGTAAAGATACAGGATCTAAACCCAGTATGAGTAAATTACAGGCAGCCACGTGTCCCCAAAGCACTGCGTACACAGAACATGCAGTCCTACCGGCACTGCACAAAAGGCACGGGACGGGGAAGGCTGGGACACGATGCCCTGCCTACTCACCTGCACCAGCTGCTGCTTCAGCTTCTGGATCTCAGATATGTGGAGCTCACTGAGCAGGTCAGAAACGAGGCTCGGGGAAGGGGGAGCCAGGCCATCCTTCCTGGGTGTGGATGTCTTGTTGTCCAGCGAAGATTTGACCAAGCCACTGTGCTCAAAGCCGTTGACCAGGGCTTCCGCGTCATTGTTGGGCTCGGCAGTGACAGCATCATCACTGAACTTGAGGCCGTCTAAGGAGACGGGCAGGTGGCTGGTGTAGAAGGAGTCGTTGATGCTCATGTAGTGCGACAGCTCCTTGCGTAGGTTGTTCTTCTGCTCCCGCTCTGTCTTCAGCGTCTCCAGCGCTTCCTCCAACTGCCGTTCAGAGATCTCCTTAAGTCGGATTGCATCCTCCAGCTGGCTGTTGAGGTACTCGGTCTCCTCCTCCAGGCGCTTGATTTCATGCTTGAGGCCCTCAAATTCCACCTGGGGAATAATACAAACACTCCCATGTCAAGGCAATGTGGAGGCTCCACTCAGGGTGATGAATTCCAACAGTGTCAGAACACTACCTCCCCAACCACAAAGAATAAGGAGACCCAAAGAATGAAATGCCACCCTGTAGGAGAGGGCAGTGGCTGCAGCCAAGGCCACTTCCTACACTGAGCAACATGGATGCTAAAAGGTACTTCTACAGCACTAGAAGTAACAGAAACATTCAGCCCACTGCCAGGACCAGTGTGCCTGTGAGGCACACGGAACCTGTAATGCTATGGCTGAGGATTCACATGGAGGCTGCCAAATTCCTATTGTATTTCTGAAAATCAGTACCAGTGTGCACGGATTTAAAATTCCATAGAATTACTCAGTTAACATTAACAGCTAACCAAACCTCTCTCTCTTTTAAATGTGTGTGCATATGCATGTGTGCATGATGTATGTGTGTGGGTGCACACGCCACTGTGCAATGTGGAGATTCTCTCCTTCCACCCTTATGTGAGTTCTAGGAACTGCGCTCAGGTCCCAAGGCTTGCCCGGTAAACACCCTTACCCACTGAGCTACCCACCAGCCCTAACCAGATAATTCCAAGGTACATAAAATATATGCTTTGTTGTGTGCTATGACTGTTATTTTGAATCATATCTCAAAACAAAGGAACTGGACTTCCCCTTAAGGTCAAATGCCTCAGCACCAATTCCTCAGAATGCAAGCTTGGAGGAGCTAGAAGATGAGTGGAAAAGCATACTGGTCTTGTTAACACACACAATCTGAGAGTGGACAAAGAAAGAGTAGATGGAAGTTGATGCTTACTGTGAGGCTCGGGGTTTATGGCATATATAAAAACATCTCATTGTAATATTAAGGAAGACTTAGGGCAGGAAGGGAAGCCTGGTACAATATTCTAAGTGTGCCCATATCCCAGTGCCCCAAGTGGGGCTGAGGAACCTTACAGTAGGTGTGGCTCCACTGAGTGTAGGGTCTCCTTGAGCTTTGGTTTCTCTCCTCCTCAGGGCACTGTGGGCAGTAGTACCAATCAATGCCCAATGGCTCCTCATGCTTATGAGCTAAAGGATGGCGCGGTGAGCCCTGCTCCTGTGGTTCCCAGCACCAGAATCCATCCCTTGCCTGCTTTTGCAAACTCAAAGCTTCTACATAGACACATGGGCTTTCTCCTGCAGGATATAAATACTGGGCCCACTGACAATGAGGCCTTGGCTGTAAGATGATCTGGGTGCCAGCGGGGTTCTAATGAAAGCAGGACAGCATCCATGGCACTTGGGGGTAAGGTCTGGGATTTCCTGAGAGAAAAGGTTCCCTGTTGGCTATAGTTCTTAGAGAATGGGAAGCATGTTCAGGCACCGAGTGGTTCTCACCCTCACCCACCTCCTAAGATGAGGACCTCCTAATCTTTGCCACAGGCAGAGGGGACATCTCCCATCCCTACAACAGGCAGAATCATGGTAGTATTTCAGGCTTCATGGTCAGTCTCTGGAGGTTGGTTGGTTTGTTTGTTTTTCTTTTCCAAGACAGGGTCTCTCAGTGTAGCCTTGGCTGTCCTGGAACTCGCTCTGTAGACCAGGCTAGCCTCGAACTCGCAGAGATCTGCCTGCCTCTGCCTCCGGAGTCCTGGGATTAAAGATGTGCGCCACCACCACCCAGCCTCTGAAGGTTTTAGTACACCCTCTTCATCTGAGTTTCCCCCATACCTTGGTGATGTGGAACACTGTCCTCCGGACATGACATGGCCCTTGCTGTCTCAAAATCAGAGCAGCCATGATTACCCAGCTTGGAGACCCTCACAAGATCAGGCCTATAAACACTCTCTCATAGAAGGAAGGGTAAAATACAATTAGACCCTCACCCAAGATTCCAGCCATCCCTCCCTTCTGTGCCCTGACCCCAGCTACACCCAATCCTCTTGAAGCTATCTAAGAGTTTGCTAGAGTAGACAGGAAGCACAAGGTTAAATAAAGAGAGAACTTCATCTAGCAACTGCTGGAGGTCATCACCCATGCTCCTGAAACTCCTTACTCATGCTCCTGTAACTGCTCACCCATGCTCCTATGAGTTCTCCCTACCCATGCTCCTGTAAATAAGCTCAACACTGTCACTGGTTCACCAAGGTGGACTTTCTGGTGTGTCATCAGTACCCTATCTGTGCTAAACAGAAACAGACTCCCCAGCATAAGTCATGCTACCCTTGGCTTGGGAAATTATCATACTAAAGCCACAGGCCTTGTTTTGTGCTCTTGGAGTGCTAGGTGTTGTGAGCTACAATCCCGTCTCCACTGTGGAGGTACAAGTCCTGGCCTCAGGTATGTGGAACGAGACAGAAAGGGAAGATGGGAAAGGCCTGAGGTGCCCGGGGTGACTCTACACTGGAGACTTGCCTGGTTCTGCCTGAGCACAGACACTTGTTTCTGCAGGCTGATGTTCTCCTCCTCCAGCTCTGAGTAGTCCTGAAGTAGACGGGCTTCCCGGAACTTGTACTCCTTGATGTCATCCCGCAGACGGCCACGCTGAATCTCCACATTCTGGTTGATCTGCAGGGGCAGAGAAAAAGGCTGTGTAGACTGCTTGATAGCTGGCCCTACCACTTGTGCTTCCAAGTGCCCTAAGGAGGCTCAGCGCTGCCAGCATGCTGTGAGCCCTTAGGACAACAGTGTGGCTGCTTGGAGGGGAGAAGCCCAGGGCAGTGGGGTTTGTGCAGACCACTACAGTCCACAATCAGATCTGTCATGGACCACATGGTGACCATTGCTGCTTGACAAAGTTCCAGCATTTCAACATTTGCAGACCACACTTCTCGAGAACCTTTTTTTCTTTCATTTTTAATGAGTCTCAATATGAATGCCTTTCCTTTTGGGAAATTTGTGTGGACTTTGGTAAAGGATAAAAACAAAATAATTCTTTGGAAAAAAATCTCTGCCACTGTGGAACTAGGAATTCCAATGTGCCCTCCGAATTACACCAAGAACAGGAAAGTCAGAGATTTACTAGACATACCTGATCCCAAGGATGAAATGCCTGCAATTCAGATCCAGAGCCTGAGGCCATTAAGGGTAAGAGTTCAGTTCATAAATACAGAGAAAGTAGAATGGCAGAGTATAATGGAAAAGAGTAAGGCATCAGGACCTTCCCTTTTGGGAGCGTTATGAGGGGAACAGGCCCCTTATATATAGTGAGACTAAGACATTGTAGTATAGTGTCTAGTTCCCAGATGTCCTTTTCCCAAGGCCAGGCATTTGGGTAAGGGTCTCCTCCCTGGGGGCCTGAAAGTTCCTGCTTGATAAAGCAGCCATTCTTATCTCCAACAAGAGGAACTGTGGCCTTTCCATTAACCTTGCCTATTGTCAAGGTCAATGCTAGATTCCTCAACCCCTGATCTCAAGCCACACCCCAGCTCACAGGCCACTTGTCTCCTATTTAATCCTATGTGCAACCATAGAGTATAAAAGGTGTAATCTTTTTTTCAATTAAATGCTGTTGGCAGCCATCCTGATTCACCCTCAGATCGTGTCCATCTGTCTGTCTCCTCCTTAACCCCACCCCCACCCCCCACCTCCGACTCTACACATCCTCTTTGGGACCTCAACACCACCACCACCCCATTCCCCACTGAGCAGGTCTCTGGCACAGGTCCCTTCTACTTCTCTTCGGTGTGGAACTTGAGGCAAGTGACTCAACCTGCTCTAACCATGCTGAGCTCTGCAAGCTCCAGGTACTGACCTAACTGGGACCGGGAGGGAATGAAGAAATGACAGACACACAGACACAGGAAGGCTGGAGTGGGGTGATCTGGACTCTAATGAAGAAGCCACAGTATCTCAGAAGCATAGCATTTTAATATACACAGCTGAACCAGGAACCAGGCTTAGCTAATCTAAGCAGGAGCAGTCTCTGCAGGGGAGCAGTCTTCAGGCCGCAAACATCCAGGGAAAGACATTTTCTGCACGCACTGTCAGCGTACACGCTTGGACTTAGAGGAAGAATTTTCCATCCCTCTAAGCCTCACCCAGGGAAGGCTTCACCATTCTCATGAATCTGAGGGGCCTGGTGTCTCTGACATGGCCATGCCCGTGTCAAACAATACACATTCACTCAGGACTTCACTCACTCCCTAACACTAACCCTTTTTTCTATCTGCAAGATGGGGTCATCAGACTGGTGAACTGGTAAGTGGGGCAACATGTGACATGTTTACAGATGTTCAAACAGTTAAACAGAGTGTCTACACCAGAGAAATAAAACACACCCACACAGAACCCTGCACATCAGTGTCCCAGTGCTTAACGTGGATGCAGCCCAAGTATCCATTGGCCGGTGAATGGATAAACAAAACACGGTCTATCTATACAGTGCAGGGTTATTCAGCCACATTAAAGAATGACGTCTTGACACTTGCTACAACACAAATGAAGCGTGAAGACATTCTGCTAAGTCAAGGAGGCCATTCTTTGTATGACTCCATTTATAAAAAAGGTCTAGAACAAGCAATCAATGGCCACAGAAAGTAGACTACTGGGGCTAAAGAGGTGTGTGGGAGTAACTGAAAAACAAGCTTCATTTGGAATGACGAAATACTCTAAAATTAACCGAAAGGCTGGAAGTGTGTGTCAGTGGCAGAAGGCCTGCCTGGCACCCTGGTTCAACCCCAGCACCACAAACAGAGTAACAACTGCAGGACGGTGCACATACCTACAGCTACGTAGATGCTGAGGGACAGCGCTAGTGAGGGCAGAGCTGGGCCTAGGCGGCTTCTTGCTCGGGGCCTGGAACAGGCATGTCTTGGTCTGGGAGGCCATCTGAGCATTAGGAACACACTTTCAAGTGAGTTGTATAGGATGTGTACCATCTCAACAAATCTGCTGAAAGCTGGTTTCTGTCTCCAAGGCATGTGTGAGGAGTTGGGAAGACTGTCACAGGGAAGGGCTAGCGCAGGGCCGAGAGGAGCACAACAAAACCCACACTGGTAACTCTGAACCCACACTGCCTCCACTGTACACAGGACGTAGGAACCTCATTCCCACATTCAGATCCCACACATCCAGAGCCACACCGTGACCCTTTGTTGTGGCTGCTGTCCTCTATGTTGTAGGTTGTTCAGCATTTCCTGACCTCTGCCCACCAGCGGCAGCCCTCTCTTACCCTGTGACCAGTGAAGATGTTTTCACACACCACCAATGTCCCCTGGGAGCAACATCACCTAAATAACTCCCATCCCCTCCACACCCTCCCTGCCCCATGCTTGCTTCTAATCCCTGTTCCTAATGCTCAGATGGTCTCTCAGACCAACAGCACACCTGCTCCAGAGCCTAGGCCCACGGCTCTGCCCTCTCAGCACTACAGGAACTGCCTGCCCTTGTCACATCTGTGCGTTCACTGAGGGACACCTGCCTCCTAAGATGCCATGCAGGGAGACAGGCAAAACAGCAATGCTGGATTAGTGAATGAAGCACTATCAGAAAATGGAGGGATGGGGAGGAAGGGGACAGAACAGAAAGTGGAAGAGGGTGACACACAGCAAGCATCCTGACAAAGGCTCAGCACTCAAGACCAAGACTTAGTTCATAATCCAGGAAGAGACACAGCCCTCTCATCAAGTGACTGAGAGAGGCGACAGAACTGACACCAGAGGAAACAGACACCACAGGAAGAGTAAGAGAAGGCCAAAGGGAGACAGAGCATCACCAGGGAGAAGACGGGGAGGGAAACACATGCTGAGATGGAGAGAAATGGCCCAAGTACAGCTACCATGGGGCAGGACCACAAACAGACCTTCTCTTAAAAGCCTGGGGTGCTATGCGGATGGAAACACACCCAGGCTCTCTACACCCCACCTGGAGCTCAAAGACAGGTATGAGAGTAACTACTAAATGCTCTCTGTCTGCCAGAAATATCTCAATTCCTATTCTCTCTCAGCCAACTCAAAAGTGCATGCCATGTAGAAAGAATCCAAACATGTACAATGAGGGTCCATGTGGTCACAGCCCTCAGGTAGACTGGTAACTGAGGGCAAGGTCTGAGTCCCCCCAGTATCCCAGGGATATTCAGCAGGAATTAGAGACCTAGAAGGCAGGGGTAAGAGACACAGTGGTAGCTTCCACATGGCTACGGCAGGAAGTGCAGTTTCTCTGACTGAAGATGGAGGCCGCAGGCCAGGATGGAAGCCTAAGAGAACTAGGCCCAGAGCCATACCACAAGTGTTGTGCCCTACATCAGTACCCATAAGTTCCTCGGTGCCTCTATAAACCTGGCCCTCACAAGGCTCTCTAGGAGTTCTGTTCTTAAGCCACTGCTAGGATCAGAACCCAGGGTACTAAAATGTGTCTCCCTTTGGTGGAGTGTATGGGCCTGCATGGGCCTGTGGATGAGTGTCCTTGTGGAAAGACAAGCATAGAGAAATGTGCATACACGCAAGTCACGTGCTGGCAAGGTGATATCACATGACAGGTTAACTGCACCTTCTCTGCTGACAGTGCAGGACTCAAACACATACACTTTCTGTCTATGGAGACGGCTTTCAACCCCAGCCACCAGGCTCAGCAGAGAGGTTCAGCTGGCCTGCTGCCTGGCACCTCCACCCATCACATGCCCAACTCCTGAGAAATCCAGCAGGCTCCAACTAGCCACAGGGGTTTAGTTTTCCCTCAGAAAGTACCTCCTCCCAGGTTGAGCGTCTGATGTCAGGGTACAGGCTCTGCTCTGTGTAGATGACCAGCCCATATGTAAACAGTGAGCATATGAGCTTGGAGACAACCATCTGAGGTTCTATCCACCAACTCTCCTTCACCTGGACCCCCTGGCCAGCAAGAGGGGTGTGACAAGTGCCTGCCTCAAGAGGCCACTGTGTTGGGGAGTGTCAGTCCTCTCTGCTGGCCTCATGAGCTCCCAACACTTTCTACACAGGGCTTGTCTCTTAATCACCTAGAGTGGTACTCTTAGCCTTTACTGAGACTATTGGGCCTCAAGTTATCCATCTGAGAAACAGCGTCATGTCTGCAACAAGCCATTCCTCAAATGCTCATCTACCTACCAGGGAATAATGCCAGCAGGACAAAAAACTGAGCAAACTGTCCACTACTGGTCCTGCACACAGCACAGCCATCACAAGTCAGATCTCCAGAGTTGTTCTTTCCCTCAATTTCTTCATGTGTGACAGAACACTGAGAGGGTCATTAGGATGACTGGGTCGAAGACATTAGAACTACCTGACACGGGCAAAATTGTTTGGTACTGTGAAGTTAACACTGGCTTTAGCCCTCACTTAGGCTAGAGACTTGGACAAAGCCTCGTCTTCAGTCTCTGAAACCCTGTGTAGGAGACACCCTGTCCCTTCACTGCACACCCTCCAAGCTCTCTGGGCCCCACTCCAGCTGTGGAAGCCTCCCCTCTGCAGTCGATGTTCTCACAGGGAAGTCAGCAGAGCACAGACCATGAGGGTGTGCTGCAGTCAGGGCCCTGGAGGGAACTGCATTCCAAGCAGGAAGTCACAGGAGAGGAAAAACAGGAGTGCTATTAGTGACAGAGGTAACAGGACAGAGGTCATAAGGAATCACCAAAGGCCAGCAAAACCAAATTCAACCCAGAGGGGCCAGTGCTGGGCAGTGAGGGGACTGTCATGCTAAGCCAGGAGAGAAGAGCAGAGGAGAAACGAAAGCTAAGGCTGGTGGAGACAGCTGTGAGAACGGAGCCTCTGCCCCAGACAGGTATGCAGAGGATGAGGACTGAAGGCAGACCTGTGGACAGAGAAGGGGACACTTAGAGAAAAGGCGGCTAAGGGGTGTGTGGGGACTCAGGATTTCCTCCTGAAGCATAAACAGGAACAACAGGAATCTCTCCCCACCCCAGAGCTGCCTGTCTTCAATTCACTGAGCTCATTTCCGGCCCAGGATAGTCATCCAGCCTTCTTGGCTGCCTGGGGGCTGAATGTGGGAGAAAGCCTTGCACTGGCCTTTCAGGAAGGAAGGGTAGACAGACAGATTGCCACCAGAGCTGCTTCTCTTCCTCAGTGACAGCCCCTCCTCCACCCTCACCAGAGCCATACTTGTGGGAGGAAATGAGATCATGCACTGGGCTCCAGGAGCCGAGGCTGCCTTCCCCCAACCCCCTTATTCAGACTGAGTTCCTGAAGACCTCAGAAACCCCACACCAGGGGAAGTGACTGCTCCCTCCTATTGATGGCCCCTGGGTCAGAGTCCCTGGGCCTAGCATGCACGGTGGCCCTGACTGCAGCACACCCTCATGGTCTGTGCTCTGCTGACTTCCCTGTGAGAACATCGACTGTAGAGGGGAGGCTTCCACAGCTGGAGTGGGGCCCAGAGAGCTTGGAGGGTGTGCAGTGAAGGGACAGGGTGTCTTCTACACAGGGTTTCAGACACTGAAGACAAGGCTTTGTCTAGGTCTCTGGTCCATGTGAGGGCTAAAGCCAGTGTTATCTCAAGCCTCTAGAAGGATCTTGAGGTTAACCCCCAACACCATGGATAGGTGGACCTCGACCAGGATCGTAGCTCACATGGAGACTTAGTGATGGGTCCTCAACCTCCTCAGGGTTCCAAAGACTCTCTATGGCTCTTGGCTTATCTTTGTCCCAGTTGTCACCAAATCACAAGCTGGGCCATTCAGCATTTAGGCTGCAGTACTCTACCTTGATATTCCTCCCTGCTGGTCAGGGAGTAGTTCAGGCACAGAACTGTGTGTGTGTTCAGCTCTGAGAGGCCACACAGCCCACTGTCACAGTGACAGATGTCACCCCCACCCACTTACCTCTTTTAGCTCCTGGGCCACGGACGTGAGGCGCTCATTCTCAGACTGAGTGTTGGTAAGGACATTTCGAAGCTGCTTCAGCTCTGTCTGCAGTTCCAGCACCTTCCGCACATAGTACTGCTCCTTGGAGGCTGACTCCTGGATCAGGCTCTCCTCCCGGCTCTCACCATCAGCAGCCACCTTCTTGTGGTTTGTGTGTGCTTGGCCAAATGCCTGAATGGAGAGAAAAGACACTCATGAGATGGGTGTCCTGGGGCCACAAAGCAATGGAGACCCAAAATCACAAGAAACATGAAGGCCCTTGACCTTCTATGTTGTGCATATGTTAAAAGACACACTGAGATGCACGTGGCAGGCACATGTTTCATTACAGTGAAACCAAACTAGTCTTAGGAGCATTATTATGTGGAGTGACAGGAAGGAATATGAAGAATACAGGGTCACAAACATAGGCGGAACTTCCTTTTTAAGAGACAAAGTTTAAGGCCTGATGATGTGAACCAGCTGGAAAGTTCCCAGACCAGGAAGTAAGTGGTCTATACTGTGAGCCTGGACAAGCTAATGGGAAACAACCCTAGAGCGGTACACCCAACATACATTCCAGGTTTACAAAACTGTGCCAGCCATTACAAGCGAGGGGTGAGGAGCAGCCCCATCCTGCTACCTGATGTCAAATCATCCTTCATTTGTTCTGGGACAAACCAGGCTAGGCAACCAGAGCCCCTAGCCCTAAGGACAGGGCACAGTAACAACTAGCTAGAGTTGCCACCTCAGGGTGCACAGGCCCAGATGCATGTACCTGCATGTTTCAGACACTGGGGTGAGGAGCAAGTGTGTCAGGCCCTAAGACTCAGGAAGAAAACCTACCAAGGGAGAGCAACAAGTACTAGCCACACCCACAACACCATGTCAGTCACACACTGAGGCCAGCAGCTGTGCTGAAACCATACCCTAGGGCCCTGGCAGGCCTGGCTTTCATTACAAACCCCATAGAGGGGCTGTGCCATCTACTCGGCCTTCCTTTCCTGACTCTTTATAGGACCTATGGCTCATGGCAAGAAACAACATTAAGAAAAGAGTTACAGGGTGGTGGTGGCGCATGCCTTTTATCCCAGCACTTGGAAGGCAGAGCCAGGCGCATCTCTGTGAGTTCGAGGCCAGCCTGGTCTACAGAGTGAGTTCCTGGACAGCCAGAACTGTTTCACAAAGAAACCCTTTCTCAAAAAATCAAAAAAATAAATAAATAAAACAAAAAACAACAAAAATAAAAATAAAATGATGGTTTTCACTAGTTTTAAAAGAGAAAAAGACTATTTTCTTTCATTTATTATTTCACAAGTCTAAGGACTCAGTCCAAAAAAACAATGAGCAAAACACACAAAGCCAAATTGTACAGGGGTGTTACTGAGCTGAGCAGTTTCTAATACTAACACATGAAAATGCAGAAAGCAATTAATTTTCATCCAGATAGGGAAATGGTAGAATGGAGCAGGGTCTAGTCTGAGGCATATGCTGTGTCCAAGATACTGTGGGAAGGCCTCACAATGGTCCCGAGGACACACAGAACCAGAGCTGGCATCGGGAGTGTGTGTGGAGGGCTCACAGTGTAACACCCCTGCAGTAGACTGGATTCCCTCCCGAGGCAGCCAGGCCTTGCCCATACGCTCGCGGTCCTCCAACACAGCACCCATTCTTCACAAACCAAAGCAGCTCAGCTTTGTGATTTCTGGTCTGTTTGCCTTCACCCCGATCCTAGGGAAGGATCAAGTCACACATTGCTACTACACAGCACCTGACCCATTCTGCCTGTCCACCATAAGACACACAAAGGGACCAAACACCAAGCTGGCCCCCAACTCAGGGCGCTGGGACTGAACTGAAGAGTTGAGCACCTGTGGCTGCTTGGACACTCCTGTCAACTTGGGAGTTGGGGCAAGGACATCTCCTCAGAAGTTTTCTGCAAAGTGTGATGGCTAAGCACTATGATACAATATTCAAGCCCAGGCTTGCCAACCTGGGCCCTGACTCTCTTCCTCCACCCAAGCTACCAGCCTAGGGCACAGGAGCAGCCCTGGGCAGCTTTTCAAACACGCTGCGATGGAGACATCTACCTTCAACTGAGAAGATACACAGTCACAGCGACAGACTCCACTTCCTGTGTGGGAAACTAAGAACGGGAAAGCATAGGAACAGTCTGATGGAACAGGGCTGGTGAGATGGCTCAGCAGGTAAAAGCATGTGCCATCAAACCCGGCAACCTAAGTACTAAACTCAAGACCCATGTGGCAGGAGAGAGCTGACTCCCAAAATTTGTCCTATGACTTCCACATGTGCATTATGGCATATGCATGCCAGGCATGTGGTGTGTGCCCACACACAAATCACTTTAAATATGATAAAATAATAAGCATCAGTTTACTGTGGTACCAGGTAGAGTTGCAGGATAAAGGGACTCCTGCCACAGCTTTCATCCCTTCAGAAGGAGCTTCGGGGTACGGCACAGGACAGAGGACTGAGGCGGATGGCAGGGTCTGTGGAAAAAGATGACCAGAGACAGGGAAGTAGGGCAGCCAGAGCTAAGGACTAGAATGAATCTTCACTGAAGATGGTCAGCATAGGGCTGAGGAAGCCATGGGAAAGGACCATACTGGAGAGCAGGACAATCCCTGGCACACTCTGAAAAAACGAGCCTACTCCCACTAGCCAGATTCACAGGCTTGGGGAGAGCATGTCAGGGGCCTGGCAATCAGCCTGGATTACACGCTGCTCTAACACAGCAGAACGAGGTGTAAAGACAGACCGTGGAAGGATTAATCCATTTCCAAGCCACTACATCCTAGAACAAAGCTCAGAACACATTCAGGAAAACAAACACATCCAGCCGCCATTCTGTGTCAATTCCGTGTTGAAGAGTTCCATGGTGAAGAGCTAAGGCGGAGAGGACCAGCAGGCAGCACACGGCCCTGAGCGGCCCACAAGGGCGGGCAGGCAGGCCGAAAGTCCAGTACCAGAACCAAATCCTCAACTCAGAAGCAAAGAATGACGCCAGTAGAACTTCTTCAGAGGAGAGGCAGGGGTCAAGAGCAGACACACTGTGCATCTGAAGGATGAACCAACTCTGAAAGGCAGCCAGAGTGAGGCCCAGAGGAAACAAACAAACAAAATACTGATCAAAGCAGGGCCAACAAAGCCAAGAAAGCAACCGTGAAGTGTGCATCAATTTCAAGGAGCCTGTCTATCAACTCCTCACAATGCCAGGGCAAAGGTCCACAGATCTCAGTAGAAACCTGACTGGCTCATTCTAAAATCCATGCAGCAATTTAAAGGACCTAGAACAGACTAGATGACTTTGAAAGAGCAGGACTGTCTCCACCTGCTACCCTAACTCCAAGTCACTGCAGAGAGACAGACCAAGATTGGCACATGCTCCCCCTCACGGGAGTGGGGGAGAGGGAGGGGGAGAAGGAGAGGGAGAAGAGAACCTCAATTCTGAGCATGGTAGTCAACAGTGAACACATGTAAACTCAACTACTCAGGAGGCTGAGGCAGGAAGATAGAACAGCTTGGGCAATAGAGATGATCCCATCTTAGGGAAAAGAACAACCACAACGGGCTGGGGAGATGGCTCGGTGGGTACAATGCTGGCCATGTAATAATAAGGACCTGAGTTTGAATCATCCAAAGCTACATAAAGACCAGCTGTGGTAGTGTATGCATCTGTAATCCCAGCTCTAAATTATTTTAAAGTATAGGGCCTGAGAGACGGCTCAGCATGTAAAAACATTTGCCTACTAACCTGAGTTCAATCCCCAGAATCCACATAAATAAAGGTGGAAGGAGAAAGTTAGTTCTACAAAGTTGTCCTCTAACTTCTATATACATGCTGTGGCATGCATACACACACGTACACGTACACACTCACACACACACAGATGATAAATTTAAAATTTTTACATATGGTATATCCATATAATGAAGTACTACTCCCAATAAAAAAGAATTGAAACATCAATATAGATACACCTCAAAATCACCTTAGTGGAAAAAGATAGACTGTTCAATTCCCTTTCTATAAACCTCTAGAAATGCAAACTAAGATGGGAGTCAGTGGGTGGAGGTGAGGGGACTGTAGAGGGAACAGGAATGACCAGAGACAAGCTCATTACCTTGATTTTGCCAATGGTCTCATGAACATATGCTTACATGAAAACTTATACTGAACACCCTAACATGCACGAAGCTCACTAAAGTTGCCTAAAGAAACAGTGTGGATGTTTCTGAAGTGCTGTGCCCCTCACCTGCAGAGTATGGACCTACAAGACATAGCCCATCCATCCCTGTGGTCACCATCTCCAGCTTACAGGCTAGGAGGATGAGGGTTAGAGAGGTGGCCATGTCTGTCTGATCACATTTCTTTTGACCCTTTCAGATCCCACTGCATCCAATCTTATACAACCTTTCAAATCCTGCTGCACCCAGGATGATCCTCCCATTCTACTGGTTGTAGGCTCCCTTCTGTCCTCCCTTGAGGAAGTGCTCCCTGGAAAGGAGTTCCTGTCTGACCTGGGGGTGGGTGGGGGACAGCTGTGGATGTGTTTGTAGATTTCCCTGCCTCATCCTGTGGGTCTCCTAGGTGGTACCCCAGGAGATGGGAGCCTTTGTCTACTACCCACCCTGGTGTCAGGACCCGCCCCGGACCCCAGATGCAGCCTCTAACCTGACCCTTCCACAAACTTTCCCAGATGATTCAAGGAAAGGAAATAGAAAACCACCTCTCCTCCAGTCTTCCCCACAGAATGGTGGATGCTCTGTGCTGTGAGGAGAGTAGTCTACCCAGGCAGATTCAGTTCTCAACACAGGCTCTTGGCCTGCATCCTGCCTACTGCTCTGAAGTTGCCCAGGTTCAGCAAGACCCAACAAGGCCGGCAGAGCTGGAGCATGAGGTCATGGCCAGTCAGGCGCCTTCAGAGGAACACAGCCCATGTTTGCTTCTGGCCAACACATAGCCCTTTGGGATGCTGGCTTCAAGGTCAGCCACACCCATGTAGCTGTGGTGCAATCATCTATGCCTACAAGGAACCAGGCCAATCATGACTTCAGCAGCAGGATCATCCTCAGAGATGGGACTTGGGACAGACTACAGAACCCTAGTGGACCTATCAAATGTGACTGGGATGGGAAAAGAGAAGCTCTGGGTAGGAGGGGGAAAAAAAAAATCACAGCAGCCCTAACAGGCAAATTTCAAAACCAGGTATAGTGGGAAGAGTGGCATCGGGTGAGGCAACAGCATGAGCAATGATGAGGGTGGGGGGTAAGGAGGACAAAAGGCTTGGGCAGGAAGGGCAGATGAAACTATACCCCTGGAA